>JAJJMA010174509.1:0-11962 GCA_023529015.1 Papaver nudicaule
TGAGTTTATCAAAATGCCCCGACACGTGTCAATAGGGGAGGTCCGCCAGCTTTTAGCAGCCGGTGATGGGTTGCCGGTAGGTCATTCGCCGGACGACGGCGGCTCTGTCGCCGGTCACCGAACATGCCATGTGTCATGACGCCAGGTCGCCACGTGCCACTCAACTGTACTGCCACGTCAATCAAACTGCTGATGTGGCAACGCTGACTCACTTGTCACGTCATCCTCCTGCTGACGTGGCACTTGTCTGTCGCTGACGTGGCAGGTTGCTGACATGGCGTCCTCTTGGGCTTTCCGTCTATCTTTTGCCGTACCCATTCCTCGCACCTGTATCAAGGCTGCCTATTTGGGCACCAGTCTTAAGATGCCAACCATAACATAGTATTTGGGACCTTTATTGCTCTACTTAGCCAATAAATTGGTGCAAAAATACTAGGGTACAAACACCAACCATAATTCGCCAGCCAATCTTCACTTTTACGTTCTATAATCAAATTTAAATTAAATTTCACAAATGCTATGAGTATACTTAAATCACAAATTTGACATGAGTATGCTATGGGTGTTATATCTATTACGTAAGGGGTGGGAGTTGTGTACCCTTTCAATATCCATAATTTTAAGATGATCTTACTTTGGTCGAATTGAATGTAGGGACACCAATGAGATTAGACCAATGCTTCAATTCAGTGCTTAATAGAATACACAACAGTGCTTGAACTATATTTGAACTAAATGCACAAAAAATGTCAATATAGATTACAACAATGCTTCAAAACCAAAGAGGGTAGAGGATGAAAAAAAAGAAACAATCACATTTTGAGAACTTTTCAACCTGACCTCCAGCAGGGTCGGCAACAACTAAAACTCCACTTCTTCTTTTTTGTTTTGTTTTTTGTTTTTTTTTATAAAGGAAGCTTTATTTCATGAAAGAAACTAACCAATACAAAGTTTATCCTTCTCAACCAACTCAGTGATCCAAGGATAAACTCCACGGCTTATCGTCCATTGTTCCACGACTTCGTGAATGGCAACTATGAGAATAACTATAGTTAAGAGGTGATTCTTATCGTTTGTTTTTCCATAGACTCGTGCATCTTGAAAGCAAACATAGGAAATTAATTAATCCAAGAGATCCATAGTAGCAAAACAATAAGATTCAAAGAATGCAAATTGTAATATTAAGTCAGGTATTCCAGACCAATGATGTTAAATTAAGAGATTTCATTTTAACTTTTAGAAGTATAACAACTTCATGGACACGTAAGCATGAATTATACCATACCATATGATGCTGTAAATGCTAGTAACCTGTGCTTCGCACCGCACATAAGACCGTAATTTATCATAGTTGAGATCCACAATGCAAACTTTAAATTATAGACAATCAAGATATTTTCTCTACCCCGATATCCATCGGCAACTTCTTCCACTGTTGGTGTATAATTTCAGTTGTAATAAAGGAAACTGTCTAATTTTTTAGGTCTACAGTGGATACTCCCTGCAAAAAATATAAATATTTGCACGTAAATATTTGAAAGGTTGTGTCGTTACAAAAACAACGTGAGAACTGCTACTGTAAAATGCGATGCTAACTTGTACAACCTTGAGTAGTAATTTGATGATAATACGAAATTGACCAACTAATTCACTAATCACAATAATAGTTCTAAATTAAAAGATCTACAATCAAGCTTCTACCCTAATTAACTTGGCAGTTAAAAAATATAAAACCACTAAATCAAAAAGAAAATTTGCTTACAGGTAAATGTTATACCTATTCTCGCAGTAAGGATCTTATGGGAACGAATAGGCACTGCAATATGGAAATAAATTAGGCCATATAATATATAGATCAGATAAACATCATAAAATACAATTTTCATTTCATAATTTCAGATTAATACAGAGAATTACCCCAGACCATGATCATCTGCATCATCATAACAATCCTCAAATACAACTACAAAACTGGAACATGATCTAAAAGCAAGAACACAATACAAAAATACAAATAATACCCCAAGCGGCGATTGGCTTATGAACGTTAAATGCAAATGTCCAAGACAGATAATAACTTATGAACCTAACCGGTTTTAGTTGGCCGCAATAACACCAATACAGCAACAATGATAAAACTCACAAAGCTCCTATACATAATTACCTCTATTGCACCGGTAACGTAGAAATAAAAAAGATACTTGGCAACTCTTTGAAGGCAGTGTAATGGTTTCATTGTAGTCTACCAGGCTTTACGTACGTTCAATATCTTTGACAAATTTAGATGCATAATTAATGCATGATCAAACACGCCCCGCACATTGTGCACATTGAGAACTGATCAAAATTCAAAGTGTATTAGTTAGTGCAGCAACTTATCAATCGAGGCTTCGATGAACATATATCATAGAATAAAGGTCCAAGTCTTTTGCGTCCACCCCATGTCACTTAAGAGCTTACACTCTAATGGTTTTTTAATGAATTCAAAAAAAAAAAAAATTGCATGAGTTCGAATCAGGCATAACTAACACTGTAACTAATGAAGATTTTCATTACCTTTAACCATGTACGCTAATGGCTAAAAGAAGAGGTTTTGGATTGTTTTCAGCTGTCCCGGGGCAATGGAGGAGAGATCCGTTAGTCCTTATTTTGACAATAAAATGTATCTACAATATAATGAAGAGAGAAAATCACCTAAGATGTCTTACGATACCTGCAGAACAAACAACAATTGTGATCAAAACATGCAAAACGAACATAATCGTGATCAAACTATAAAGAAAAGAACCCCTAGACAAAAAGAACAAAACAATACTTAATGAGAACAAAACAAATAGAATGTACTCACAAATAGGATCTTCATGAGAAAAAGTTCCACATCCTCCATGAAAAGTCTAATGCGACTTGCAGTATTCTTTGATCCTCCGCGGGCAGCTAAGCGCAAAAATTT
This sequence comes from Papaver nudicaule, assembly GCA_023529015.1. Classification (NCBI taxonomy): domain Eukaryota; kingdom Viridiplantae; phylum Streptophyta; class Magnoliopsida; order Ranunculales; family Papaveraceae; genus Papaver; species Papaver nudicaule. Next base: position 2,951 of record JAJJMA010174509.1, read on the forward strand.
TCTGTGTACAAACCAAAAAGATATCCAAAGAGTTACAAAAAGCATGAGAGGATAGAAAATTAATAAAACCTCAACACCTCTCTAATATCATCAATATCAAAAAGCATGTACGTGAAGGTCTTCAAATTCAACCATATGCCGTAATAACCGTGACCTATGCGAAGTTAAAAATGGACTTGTGGCAATCAAATTATCAAAAGTTTATTCAAAAGAAAAAAATCAAATCCCTCAAATCAGGATCAACAAAATAGAAATCAAATCAAATTAATTACCTCAGCTTTAACATGAATAACCCACAATCAAATTCGTCCACCAGATTTTCGTAAGATCTGCAGAAAAAAAAAGAACAACAACAGATTAAAAGACCCTACAATTTTAATTGAACTAACAATGATATCTGGAAAGAAGCGGTCGTAAAGTGTTTTTTTTTTCAAGCAACATGATGTGTTTTTATAACGAAAAAGATGCCGCGTTTGTAAAAAAATGTTCAAGGAATAAAATTCCATGGATAGAAATTTTTTGAGAGATATTTTTCGAAGTGTTATTTCTGAATTGTCATTTTAATAATATTCTTTCCATTTTGTTTTTTTTTAAATACCAAAATAATTATTATTTTTTCGGTAGTTCAAAATCCGTTACAATTTGAAATTCGGAAATATATGTTATTATATATATATATATATATACATATTTAGCTTTTTTTTTTTATATATTTAAGTTAATTCTATATTTAAGTTAACCTAGATTCAACGGTGTAAGATTTTCAAAAACTGCGTAAACGGAGTGTAACAATAAAATTAGATTTTCAACCAATCACGATCGATACCTTAGTTACCCACGTGGGTGAGCGAATCTCATCGATTCACATCCGTTGATCTTACAGATTTGAAAACATTGAACGGCCTAAAATGTTCAGCCAATCAAAAATATGATTATAAAATGTCCGGCCAATCAGGTTCCAAATTTTTTTCACCCAACTAATAGAAAAGTAGGTAACGCTCCCGTTCAATGTGGAGTGAGGGATGGTATTGAGTGTTTAGTTTGTTGATTAATCATAATAATTAAATTGCATGTTTTCATAGTGACGCTTTTTCCTCAAACTCTACGTACTAACTGCTAAATAAGAAAGAGATGCCATTAAAAGGGAAGAGCAAAGCTTATCCAATAACCCCCGACAAGGCAAGCCCACACTACTTCCGGTTTACAACATATTAAAGAATCGGATCTAGAAATGTTTCTACTTAACAATAATTCCTTATCAATTGGAAACCTGTATGGGGTGACATTGCCAAACATGGGTGAAAAGGTTTTAGCCTACACAAATTAACAACAATGCCATTTATGGGAGTCGATCCCACAACTACATGACTGAGAACCATGTGCTCTTCCATTTGAGCTAAGAGAGCATAGACAATTATTTAATGCAAGTGGGATTTATATGCTTGCACTTAAGCGCAAGTGATTCAAAGAAATGAATCTCCCAAAGAGCAGTAAACCATGGCTCATGAGAGACATGCTATGGTTGACCTGGTAATGGATTCCTTCGAGTTGAATTTGTGCAGAAAATTTCTTTCTTACTTTCAAGGCAAAACTTTCAAATTCAGTAGTTGATGGGTTATTCCAATAGAACTTACTCAAGCTCACACTACTATAAGTAAGACTACTGTTACAGTCCATTTATGCATGATAACAAAATTAACATTTTGCGGTTGATGCTCTATGTATCCTACCTCTAATGTTGCATGTGCCAGAAGACACTAATCTCTGACTCCACATGTAGGTAGTTTAAATTGTCTGCAAGCTCCATGGATATATGTCAAGCCGAAGGACAGCTCTCTTACCTCTCACTATCTCATGAAACATAAAGATACACATCAGATGCTATCATGTATCATTTTCTTTCTAAGGAAACCTTAGTATTTCAGCTCAAACCATTTGAATTTTTACCCTAATTAGCTTTTCATGTCAAGCATCTAATGCAAAATGAAGCACTTGAACTGCAATTAAAAAACAAAAAAAATACCAAATATAATCCACATACCAAGAAAGAAGGGAACATATATCTTAATGAATTTTCTCTCATTTTTGACATGCTAAGGAACTATAAAACTGTGAATTTTATATATGAGTTACCTGTTCTTTCTCCAGCAACTAACCATTATCAATAGAACGATTCTGGTTGCTGATATTTTAAACCTTCAACTGATGAACAAACAGATTGTCATATAGATTACTTATAAGACTCATTCTAATATAGTTTTTAGATACTTCAGGACTTGAATGTTCTACTGAATTCTTTAGAGCATTATAAAAACACATTTTATAAAAGACTGCTAACTTTTATATTTAGTAATGCTTACTTAATCAAACCATTCAGCATTTCCTTTTCCCAATCAGAATCCAGTTAATCCTCAGTTTCACCCTTACCTGCCATAAACCAAGGTAATATTAAAAGTGAAAAAAAAGGAACTCATACATTCAATTCCATCGTAGAAGTAAAACTCACTCCTATATCGTACTGCATGAACAATTACAACAATAATTGCATGCTGTGGGATCAATTGAGATGGATGATTCAATTAATAAATATTCTAGAAAAAAAAATCCTAGCTAAAAATACAATTGCGATTTGTAATTCTGAGTATAGTTAAATCGCATGAATTTATTGTTGCGAAGATAAACCTAGTGTAGCACTTACCAAGCTACACTTCCGAGAAGAACACATATGACAACAAAGAAGGACAACAAAAAAGATACACCTTAGGGAAGATAAACCTAGTGTAATGAAAACAAAAAAGGAAACCGCTAACGAGAGTTGTTGGGGAAGTGGTAGTTAACCTCTTGCGTCAAGAACTCTGCAACAACCATACATTTGAAATGCACCGCACCTGTGCTGAATCGCCAAAATAAGTTACTGCACATGCATCTTTCTTATCCATTTTCAAGTGAAAAAGAGGGGATACCGAGATACACCACCAACTTTTAAATTTCGTGAACTCTGTTGATTATATTACTTGAACGATCTCACAAATCAATATTCAAGTATTCACCTGAGTAATCTAAAAGGTTCTATAATCAACAATTGGATTTGTAAAGTACTTTTAATTATATAAATATAATGTGGAAGATAAAAGTAATGCACGACACTAGAAGTAACGAGGAAACTGCAAATCTGGCAGAAAAATCCCAGGACCTCGTATAGATGTGAACACCCTTAGTATGAACGGTATACAGATGCTAGCCTACTCTCAGACTTCGGACTGGAATGTATCGAGACTGAATTAACCCTACAAGCAATTCAACTACCAATGTGCTCCTACGTCTCTTGGCTCCTGTTGATACTAATTTTCCCATATCATACATCAACCAATTAATAAGTAAAGTAACTATAATGAGGATTAAACAAGTGGCCTTAGTCTTGCAACACCTCGGACATAACCACGGGGGTAGAAATATCACTGGAGGTATTTAAACTATATTGTCGTCATTCTCTATTAGTACATGGTAGAGGATACCGACCGGAGTCTGCAGTTTATCCAATACATGTATTATGATGGCATAAATAATCCTTAATGATTCAGCAGCTCTCATTCCCAATGCTATTTAAGATAGAAAATCCGATGAGTTCACTGTCGTTTTATGCTGAATGAATGGATGATCTCCACAAAAAGAGATCCTTTGGGGTGATCAATACTAGAATGATAGATAACACAACAATGTAACGAGGTTCAGCACAGTTTGTGTCTACATCCTCGGGGAAAGCTATTGCCACTACTGATATTCATACTATTCTTTCTTACAATACTCTGGTGGACTAATGGATCGTGAGTATTCCTCAGCATATCCACCTAAAATTTGCTCGACCCCCACTCTCTCAGTGAAGTGGGGTATTTATAGTAGTATATGACGGTTACTAGTTTTTGCTACACTTGGTTCCTTCTTCATTTGATGTCATTTATCAATAGCTGGATTTCTTGCACCGCTTTAATTGTCCACTCCTGAATCGACACTTCTTCTGCAGAATCTATTTTCGTTACCCAACTTCTTCGATGCTATTGATGCGCTGGTTCTTATACTTTGGTGACTCACCACCGTTGGTGTGTCCATTTGGTGATCGACACGTCCCCCTATCCCTCTGCCGTGTTATAGGCTCGAGAGGTAACAACTTCAACACACGTCCCCCATGCTCAGACCTAGCTAGAGTTGGTTCATCATAACCTTTGGTTCTCATCACTCCTCGTGATGGGGTAAAGCGCGTGGAGGATGGATTCGGTGATTCGCCTTCATTTTTCACCGTACCCCGAGTCTTAGGTAAGTGACACGTGGCCGTCGATATTTTGGTATTAACAGTTTGCTCATTTTCTTTCAGTTATTACCAAGGGTAATTGTGGAAGAAACCCTTCGCTTTCTACCGCCACTTTCCCATGTCTTTATTATGTGGTCCCCTCCTTAGATCGTGTGAGAGATTTCCCCTTGAATCTTGCGTCAGTTACTAACCATTCCTCGAGGCTATAAGTACCAGAGAGAGGATCTGAGCTTTAACTTCTTCTTCTTTATTTCTTCTGTCGCTATCGGTTTCTTCCCTTCTCTTACCTCTGCTCTTTTCTTCCGGTGAGTTCTATCGGCTTGTTCTTGTCTTTCCTCCTTTGGTGCAGTTATTGGCTTCTCACTTCAGGTAATTCTTCTGGTGCTTCCCTTTCTTTCGTGATGAAATTACTTTTCCTTCTCCGTATGATGTCGTAGATTTCTGCCACTGTTAGATTGCTTGTTGTTGACTTGTTTCATTCCTTATGCATAACGGTTGTTTCTCCTTCCATATATGTTCTTACCTCTCCTGTATTTTTACTTTGTTTTCTCGGGACCATGATGAGAAAGAAGTCCAAGTCTTCGAAGTATAAATCAGATACTTCGTCTCCGGCAGCCTCGGTTGAGGCGGCTGATACCAGTACTCCTCATTATGAAGTATCGAGGCTTGTACCTGAGGATCCAGAGAGTTATCGTCACATACCACTCGAGGAAATCAAAAGCACCTATTCTCTGGAGGGTTTCACAATAGATTATTATGGCGAGGTGGATGTTCTGACTGAGCATATGGTTGCCAACTTCCCTTTTGATGAGAACACTCTTCTCATCACGGTAGGTCAACTTGCTGCTGGATTAATTCTCCCTTTGTTCAATCCTGATGATCCTTTTTATTTTGATGTGCTGTCGAACCGTCAATCCTTCAAAAAGCTTTATTCGAGGAATCTTCCAGTATAGTGGAAATTTCCTCAGACTTCTTCGCGAGTGTTGGCTTCGTAGCAAAGGTAAATCAAGTATAATATGTTACAATCCTTTTGACTCTCCTGTTAGTGACAACTCTTCATATTATACTCCTGCCAATTTTAATGCGAAGTGGGGTGATGCTATTCAAACCACGAATTATCGATCGTGGGGTGTTGGTCCTCGTCATCTTAGAAATCCGAAAATCCCTTCGTTGTTGCCTGACTGTGATGATGTTAACCATACCAAAATCCCTAGTAGAAGTGATGCTTTTCCGATAGAGCAAAGGGTTCGTCTTGATCATGACCGAAGATGGATGCGTACTGTTCTGAAGGTCGTTGGTCCTTGGTTTGCTGGTTTTAAGATTGATGTTTCGGGAAATAGAGTACCGAGGCTTTTGTCTGAGCTTCCCCCGCAGTATCGTAATTATATTGCTTGGACGTTTAACAAGGAGTCTTCTACTATGCCTCGAAAAAGGAAGGCTAAGGCTGACAAGGGTAGCGTGTCTACTTTAGGGGAAATAAGGTGATTCTGCTCCGTAGTATGGTTTTGATTTTGGCTTTTGGCTTTTTGTGTTTGTGTTGTTTGTGTTTGTCAATGTTTTCTCCCCAAGGCCATAACTTTGACAATGATATGTGTTGTCGTACTCGAAGAAACGTTCTTTGAAGAAAAAGCTTGGTGAAGAAGAGGAGAAAAGTACTGGTGGTAGCCCTCCCAACGAACTGTTGGAGGATGACTTTGCTGACGGTGATGGTAAGGGAAAAGGGGTTGCTGTCAGCTTTGAAGGAGAAGATGTAGATTATAGCGATGACGATGATGTTGACAGTGCTTCGTCCAAGCATTTTTATGGTGGAGATATGGATTTTGATGTTGGTTCCCGGAAGCGGAAGAATGATATTAGTATTGAGGGTAGTGGTGATGCTTTTGTCGGTATTGGTTTGAGTAGTGTTGATCAGCCTATTGACCTAACCTCTGAGAATGAGAAGAAGAAGAGTAGGGTTGAAGGAAGTATGAGTAGTCATCTGCAACATACTCCGTTGGCCAGTTTGCCTGCTTCGTCTTCCAGTTTGGTGGGTACTCCATTACCTGGCTTTCCTCGTTTGTCGTGGGTCGGTTCTACCCCTCGGGGCCCGGTTGTCACCTCTCAATTGTTGAGTACCACTACTTCCTCTGTCGTTCCTGTTACTCCTTTTAGTGGTGGTTTGGGTGCTTCCTCGTTGTTCAAGATTGTTCCTTCTGCCCCTTCGGCTGGTAAGTCTCCGCTTCTAATGGAGTCAGACGAGGTTTTGTTTGCACGCTGTTTGAGACCTCCGTCGCATGTTTCTTCTGCGAATGTACTGTTGGTGAATCCCGAGGAAAGGTCGCAGTTGGAGAAGACCTTGGGGTCTCAAGTGGCAGAGGTGCAGGATTGCTTTCTGAACCCTTCTCATCCCCTCGCTTCTGGTCCAATACCTACATTGGAGAAGGCCCAGGAGATAGTAAATCAGTTCTCCGACTCCCTCCCTGAGTTGAATTTGTACGCGGTGGGTTTCTTCCCTTGCTGATTGTTGGCATAATTCTTCTTCATTTGCTTAGATTGTATCTCATAATTTTCCTTTTTGCTCGTAGTTGTCTCTATATGTCCGGAGTGCTATCCCGCTGCTGAAGTTCTATCCAGCCAAGTGTGCGCAGCTTGAATCTTATGCTACTCAGATTGTATCTGATCATGATAGTGTTGTTAAGAGTCTGAACGAGTTGAGGTTTTCTCAACATGGTAATGCTTCATCTTCTAGGGTGGCAGAGCTGGAGAAAGAACTTGTGGATTTGAAGAAGAGTTTGAGCGTTGCTCAAGCTGGCAAAGAAGAGGCTCAGAAAGCTCGAACTTCGGCTGATGCTGCACTAACCCAGGAGATGAACAAAGCTATAGGTATATACGACCTTCCCCCTTTTTCGTCTGTTTCTTTCCATTTTGCTTGTATGTATATCCTTGGATGGGGATTGAATGCTCGTTTTCGTTTCCTCTTTCTTAATTCCTCTTTCTTAATTCCTCTTTTGAAGTCCTACATGCCGAACATGATAAATTCCGTAGTGATCTCTGGAATATTGAGATAAAGAACGATAGATACTTAGCCTTTAACCGTGGTCTTGAAAATGAGCTAGAAACTTCCCGTACTCATGCTACCGAGATGGTGACAGAGATAGATAATCTTTGGGGTTCTCTTAAGTTAAAAGATGAGCTGATTGCGAAGTTGAGAGGGGAAATTAATACAATGGATCAGCGTGCTGCTCTTCAACAGAGGCAATATGCCGATGCCCGACAAGATTTGGAGGAGTTGGGGAAAAAATGGGCAACGGACGTCGCAGAGAGGAATAACTTGTATCTTAAGGTGAAAGAACTGGAACAAAAAGTTAATGGGGCTGGCTCTTCGTCTTCTCAACCTGCCCTTGCTTCGGTTTCCGCTGTTAGGGAATTTTCTGAACGGGTGCATAGGCTTGATACAATTAATATTTCTTTAAGAGCTGATAATGAAACATTGCAATCTTCGCTTAATTCCATGGAAAAGTAGTATGAGCAATTGTCCGAAGAATTCTCCCTGGTTGACTCCCAACGCATAGATGCTGAGCATAATATTGAAATATCTCAGAGCCATGCCCAAGGTAGCTTAGAGCATGCACTTTGATTGTTTTCTTATCATTTCTTCTTCTTGGTTGAATTCTCATAACCTCTTATCATCTTCGTTTGCAGGGTTGGAGGGGCAGATTCATAGGTTGCAAACCCAAGTGGGTAATCTTTCCCAAAGGGTTACAACAGCTGAAGGCTTGGTTACCGAAAGAAATGCTACCATTGCCTCATTCGCCTCTCGTGAAGAATCCTTGGTGAATGAATCTAACCAGCTTCGTGAACAACTTCAGGCCCTTGAAGCAAATGTGAATGAACAAGCAAATCTCCGTGCCGAGGATCGGGTTCGTCAGTATGCCCATGAATCTACTGAGTTTATTAATGGCACATTTGCAGCTGTTGAAGGTCATTTCAATACTATGTACCCAACTCTTGGGATACATTTCCCCCGTGCCGAAGTACCAGATGTTTGATCTTTCTGCCTTTTGACTTGGTAAAGACGAGGATGGCCTCGTATATTTGCATTTGTAGTTTTCTCTTTGGGACGAGGATGTCCTCATCCCTAACTTGTTTTCTTTTGTGCTTCTTTGTTACCGTGGATGTTTAAACTTTTTGCTAGTAGGGCGGAGATGGCTCTGTTCCTTTTTGTTGATATTTTTGCTGGGTGTGGGTGACGAGGATGGCCTCGCTCACCAGGATACTCTTCTTCTTTATATAACATGTTGTTGTAGTATCTCCGTATTTCTGAATGTTCTCCACAGCTAGGCTACTGTTTTAACCCTGAGGTAAGTGCGATTACCTCGGGGTAGGTGTGTCTACCCCCAAAATTGATAGGATTTTACTCCCCTCAGGTAAGTGTGTTTACTCATGTTCTTTTGGACTGGCCCTACCTTTCGACACCCTTGGCCAGAGGGAATCTAGGATAGCAGTCCGGGAAATAGGTTTTCCCGTAGTTTGCGACGTTCGAGTACCTCTACCATCGGGATTCTTACTTTTCGCCTCATACATATTAATGAGGATCCGAGAGATGACCTGTTGTTGATGGTGGTTTTTGGCGAGGAGGTCACAGGAGTAATTTTACATCAATTTCTGGCGTCCTGGAATAGCTTGAGACAAGGTATGAATTTATTTTATGTTAGGGATAAGATATT
>JAJJMA010174519.1:0-15652 GCA_023529015.1 Papaver nudicaule
TTGTGAGCCGAAACTGGAAAATGCTTTTGTACAGTTGAGTTTTTTTTTAGGGGCGTGTGATTTGAGAAGTTACTGTCATACAGCTATTAATCCTAAAGATATTTACTTACGTGGGTAAGCTTGAACCGCACACGACATGGAATACGGGAAAGGGGTCTTGATTGTACACAATAAAGTAGACAATAAAGTACACAATAAATCAGTTTCAAAAAAAAAGTACACAATAAACGTCCTGCAAATGAACTTACTGTCACTGATAAAGTAGACAATAAAGTACACAACAAACGTCTTGAATACGTAAACAATGTTTCGGCTCTCAGCAAAGCTTCCTCAAATTTCGTACAGTAGACAAGTTTCGGCTCTCAAAAGGGGAAAATGTCAGAGCCGAGATGTTCTTCAGTTGCAGAGAAGAACATCATTCTCGGCTCAGAAAAATTCAAATTTTTATGAGCCGAAACAGTTTCGGCTCTAGATCTAGAATATTTTGTGAGCCGAAACTCGTTCTGTTTTCGAAAAACAAAGAGGAAGTCATCGATTCTAGGGATTTCTAACAATCAAATTCACAAAAAATACTAGGGGTATCTGTGAAATACCTTCCTAGACGCATTTCAAGTTGTTTTTGTTGAGATTCAATTCCATTAAGGGGGATTAATTCTTTCGATTGAGGTCCATAATTTTCAACTTCAAAATGTGGATTTCTACTCATTTTTTTTGATTCTAATGTTTTGATTTGTTTTGATTCGAATGTTGCTACTAGTTTTGATTATCGCTACTAGTTTCATTTGTTATAATTTGATTTTAGAGTTTAGAGGAGGAGGATTTGATTTAATTTCATTTGTTTTGATTTGATTTTTGAGAAGTAGAGGAGGAGAAGAAGAGAAGAAGATGAAGAGAGAGATGGATTTTTTTTAAAATGATTTGTATTTTTGAATTAGGTATATATAGGATAGTTTATGTTTTGGATTAAAATTAGGATTAGTGAAGGACAAATTGGTAATCTCACGTTTTTAGAGGGCAACCTAGACTTTTCGCTATTTTGTCTTATGCCAATATGCCTATGAATTTTTCAATAGGCCCAAAATCGCGCTTCTTTTTTTTCTCCACAATTTTCTCTCACTCTCTCTCTCTCTCTCTTTTGTCTACATTCTCTCTACCAAATTCATCTCTACACCTAGCATTTTTGATATGGTACAACGTACAAATAAATCTGACATATCTTAAACATGACCTAAATCACTTTTCAATATCCCCTAATATCTCAATAATTATTAAATTTGCTTTTGCAATGTACCGGTAATGATCTAAAATTCTAAATATTATGGTTGTGTTGTATTTCAAATAATTATTAAATTTGCTTTTGCAATGCACCAGAAATAATTATATTTCAAATTATTGGATACCAAAATTGGAAATTGCTAATTTACTGGGTATCATCAAATAAATAGCCCTAAAATTTGAGTCGAACACGGTGTTCAATAAGATTAAAACAGAGTATAAATTTTGCACAATATTTTTTTCTAATGGTTGTCTTGCGTCATTTAATTTCTCAAACTAATTATTAGAAAAACATTCTCTGAGAACTCACTTTGATAAATCTGATGAATAATAAGATTCAAATCCACTAGGTTGACCTCCATCTTTTGCATAACCACTACTACTTGAACCAATTTCTTGATTGCATATGGCAATATTGATCGATAGAGTAAAAAGGATTGATTGAGGTAAAAGATGAACAATTGTAAAATTAGGGTTTGTGCTGAAAATGGAGGAGAGTGAAGATAGAGGCCGTTTTTTTTTAAGCTTTTAAAGGGTGAAATTAGGTTTGTGTTGTGATCCAACCACAATTAGGACGCTTTAAATGCCTAAGTCGTCAAGGTTATAAAATCTTATGTGACGATTTAACGGATTTATCCATAAGTCGTCTTTCAAGGGACTCAACACATGACGACTTACACTTTAACCAAATACCCTGACGATAGCATATGTTAAGTCGTCATATTAGGCACTCAAACCATGACGATTTAGGCTGTTCCAAATTCTTTTCACTGCACAAGTTTTGCGCAAACTCGTCAGGGTTCAACGAGATAACATGACGATTTATGGATTAAGTCGTCATATTAGGAACTCAAACCATGACGATTTAGGTCCTACCAATTTCCCTTCTCTGCCCGAAATTTGCCTAAAATCGTCATGGTTTGGACCCATAAGTATGACGATTTGGTCTTCATCCGTCATGGTTGTGGCAGTTACCTTGACGATTTGGGTTGTGATCCTTTAAACTTTTGAAGACACTGAACTCAAAAAACGATGTAGTGCAGAAAACACTTACAAAAAAGTTATAAATACGTAATAAATTGCACTCCATAAGTTTGACTTTCACATAGAATGTTCAAAATATAGTTGTCCAAACAACTCACGCACTACTTGTCAGGAATGTTAATACTACGCAAAGCGTTATCGGTTATCGCCCAAAGTTGCAAACAGAACTCGTAATTCTTCTTCCACTCCAGAGCACTTAAGGTAAAAGTACCTTTGGAATTATGCAGGTGCACCGGTGGTAGCGGACACTTGTCCTTGAGCTTCAACCCTATAAAATGTCGTTCCTTCACAAAAGCCAAAACAATTCTTCTATTCTGATTCTCCGGTGTGCAAACTGCCTTCGAGGGGATAAATGTGAAACTCCCTGAAGGAAAGTTAGGAGTGAAGGAGTGAACAACACAGTGAAAAGTATCCGCTAAAGTTGGCCACACTGAGGAATTTTCATCCAATATTTATACCCAGCAGTCTTAGCTCGCTTACGCCCTTTCACACTAGACATCAAGTCCTTGAATTTATGAGCTTGAACCGTCTTATCGCTTTGAAGCATCAAATCAATATACATTTCCTTGTCCTTTAGTAGTTGAGCGGCCATCTTTGTCCTTACATATTGTACTTGGCTCAACCCCATCGCATCCGCCTCATCAAAATGCCCCAATTTCACAAGCAGCGTGGTAACCACAATGTCCATCCCCATCGACGTCGTCATGTGATATGACGAAATCACTGATGATCCAAGGGATGTCTTCCATATAGTTTTTGTAAATTGTATGAATGGTCCTCAATGGTCTTCCGGTGTTTGCATCCCTGGGGGTTTCATTGGTCCAACCTCAATTACGATTGTTTGCATTCCGCTTTGTTGGTTTGACTGTGGAGTGCACAATTCCTCATCACCGACCGTTGGAGCACTTCCTACACACGATGACACTAATGATGTTCCCACTCCTTGAGTTGTTTCTCTAACCTTGGATAGAACTTTTGCTTTTGGGTCAGCAGAACTCTCTTGGGTAAGCACCATCTTCCGGCCACTCTTATGCTTCTTCTCCCCCGCTGTGTACTCGGCTTCCACTAACTCTGCTAGGGTGGGGTTTCTCTTAGTACTTTTTTGAAACTTCTTTTCCTTCCTAATTTCACTAAAAGAGGTTGCGCTGATTGGTCTACCAGTTGGTTTTTCTATCTCTGGTTCTTCAGCAGTAGTCATCACCAAATTAAGGGGAAGAATGGTGCGTTCACGCAAAGCTAGTTTACTCACATGATTCATGGTTGGGTATGATTCAACTATTTCACGATGCACATCGGTGTCAACCCAAGATTGTGTATCCTCGAATGTAGGAGCAGGAATGAATGAGAGTTGCTACCAAAAGGGATGAATATCCTCGAGCGGAACATGGTCTTCATATTTACCGAGGCGATGAAAACACGGAAGTCCTATACAGATCATCGTCTTACATTCACAAACTTGCACGATACCTTGCTCTTCCATCTTTTTAAAAATAGCACGTTGCTCCATCATATAATTTATCGCCCAATGCGATACTCGGAACATAATATAACGAAGTAATCTCTTCTCCTCCTAATTATAACTGGTGCAAAACGAGTTCCTACTCTTTCCCATTTCCTTTTGAATCTTCCACAAATCATGATTACTATACTCATGGATACCTTCTTGTAACGTAACAACCCCATTGTGACATACATCGAGCATCCTCTTCAACCGACCATGAGCTCCCTCAACCGTACTCGTTGCCTCATTCTTAAAATGAGGATAATCATAGGCCCATGCATAAACAAACATTTGTTTGTGTTCGGTTAACCACGTATCTATGCAATAATCCACCGCTTTATGATACTTAGGTCTCCATAAATCCTCCCACTTTTTCAAATTTACATAAAACTTCTCCTTGGTCTTCGAGTGAACCAATTCATCCCAGTCTAACAAATACTCCTTCAATTCCCCTCCCCGCTACGTATTCGACATCATCTTTATCTTTTTCCTCCTTTAGTTCATCTTTAGACAGTTTACTCCTTCGGTCATCTTCCTCTTCTGAACGCTCGCAACCCGTCTTTCCCTTGGGCTTTTGGAAATGAATCTTTGTTCTTGCTAAGATATTTTGTTGGATGTGCCAAGTGCAAAGGAAATTTTGTGCATCCAGAAAAACATCCTGTACTGCCCCCATCAATGCAATATTTATATCCGTTATTATCACCCCCGGAGTTTGACCCTTGTAGATTTTTTTCAATTCGTTTAGTGCCCACTTGTAGTCGTCCCTTGTCTCGTGTTGCATAAAACACCAAGACACAGTAAATGCCAATTTCTCTGATGTCTGACCCACGATGTTCAATAAAGGCAGATTGTACATATTGGTTTTATAAGTGCAATCCATCCTCAATATCTGAGGGAAGCACAGAGCTAATTTTATCATCTTGGGATGAGCTAGGAAAATGTGTGTTACCTTGTCTTTCATCCCGACCCTTTGATTAATGTAATAGTTGTGTTTCTCTGCCAACCAAACCGATTGTTTCATAACCAATCTTCCATCCCATTCCTCCCTTCGTAACATTGCTCTAGCGTTGTAAATTTGGTATAGTGTGGAAAGGTTGCCTTTGAACTTCTCTTTAATCACACTCAGAATCTTTTGCGGTGCAATTCCTTTCATCTCCCTCACTATATCAATTTCTGCTTGACTCAACTTTGCAACATAAGCATATCCAACAAGAGAATCAGGTTCCGGATGGTTGTGCCAACCACATACTATGCTCTTCAAATACCACCTATTGTCACTACCTCTCTTCTTATTGAATATCATCCTGAAAGGGCATTCCGTCTTCTTTGAGTTAGTCCTGGACACTTTTCACTTGGTGTTCTTCCGCACGTACACATCACCCTTTTTCCTGTGACTTACAAATTTGTGTCCATGCTGGCAAATCATTTGAACATAAGTCTTTCCTACACTGTTACTCTTCACAACCACGCACATTATTTCTTTTGCTTTCGTTTTAGCCCACTCTATCGCTTGATCTCTACTTTCCCATATCTACATTAACCAAGATGATAAATTTCAAACAAAGGAAAAAAATCAAGTGACATGGAAACATGTGCGGAAAAAAAAAAGGTGGCATACCTCATTAGTCATATAAAAGTCGGTGGTATCTTCAGTTCTCATTTTGAGGGCTTCTGGTTGATTGTCTACTTCCTCCGCATCCAACAACGGTAACTACATAGAAAGAGGTCGTCAGAAATACCACACAAGTCGTTAAGGTTGTTTCAAATTGTATGCCGACGTAAGTATTTCAAAAAGAAATCGTCATGGTTTTCAAAAATATCATGACAATTAGTTTGGTTTTTGGGACAGAGAGGATATTTTTGAGACCCCAAAATCGTCACAGTTATAAACACTACCATGACGAGCCTCATTTAATGGCCCCACGTAAATTTGCATGCCATAAAATCGTCATGGTTTGGACCAAAACAGTGACGATTGTTCATCCCTGAGTGTGATTCAAATACAGAGTCGTCATGATGATCAAAAATTCCTCGACGATTTGGCAAAATCGTCGAGCTTTCGACACAGAGTATGACGATTCTGGTTTCGAAACAAGCACGATTTTGAAGATTTAAGGAATTTTACATACAATCACGACATTTTAGGATGCATACCTCGTTGTATTCACCATTGGGTTGTTCATTTGAGTGTTTTTGAGACTCGTTGAAGTCAAAAGGATCTTCATACCCAATAGAGTCTTGTTCTTCATTGTATAATCGAGTTTGATCGTGCAACATATCCATAACGGCTTCATCTTCTATATTATTGAAACATGATTGATCAACACGACTTAAGAGAAACTCACGATCGTTTTTAGGACTTGAATCACTCATTTTGGGTAAACCCAAGTTTTTCCCCCTAAACCCTTTCCTTTTTCTTTTTAAACCATAAAATTCTAATTTCATTTTTTTTTATAACCATAATATAACCCTTCACACTAATAATTTTTGCTAATCAAATTTAGTTAACATCTAATCATATCATTAATCTCTACTAATCAAGGGTTGTTTTGTATTTAAAAAAAAAATATTTCATATAGGATGACATTTTTACTTCATTGTAACCCTATTTTGGATTAGCCTTCGCCCCTTAAAAAAGAGCTCGCTCCCAAATTAGCCAGAGATAATAAGGTACCGCATCCGTTTATATTATCCGTTAATATCGACACGCTCTTACAATTGTAAAGCTGAAGATTACAAACTGGTGATTGTGGTTAACACTTGGAATAGTATTGGTAGCTGGTACTGTTTCTCGTATTCCATCAATGTCTATTCAACAGGGTCAAATTCATGGGAACGCTTTCCAGTTGTCAACTATATATCTGTTATATGTTAGAAGACATGGGGTGGTTTTTAATCCTGGGGTCATTGGGGCAGATTGAAAAGATTTGGGGCAGACTATTTTGGTTACCGAATATAAATCCATTAAGCTACCGAGTAGTGTAAATAAATACATTAACACTACTCGGTAGCTTGCGTGGTACCGAATAAAAATCCGCCCCAAATCTTTTGGATCCGTCTTAATGACGTGAGGCTAAAACCATAACGATTTTTGGAGGACCACAGTCCCCATTAAATCACCACAGCCCCAAGAAAAATTAGAATTGTTTGTTAGTTGATAGTAGATTTTTTTTTTTATTTTTTTTGATGATTTGGTGCTAAAATTCTTTAAGCAAAATATAATTTTTCGGTAACGACACATCTAAGATTTTAATTACGATTGATTTATAGGACGACAAATGATTGGCCAAATACATTCAGTGTACATGGAATTGTAGGATAAGACACTTCTCCTTTCTAAGGGTTAACTTCTCCAGGTTTGAGACGGTGACGATTTGACGGAGTTTTAGCCTAGGAACGATGGGCAGGAGGAAGAAGAAGAAGAAACCAGATCTAATATATTCATGGCAGCACCTTGGGTCTCTTGTTGCTTAATTTTCATCTACTTTAGCTGTTGTGGTTGTCGATCCAAACCTAGATCTAGTTTTAAAATTACTCCATCAGTTTCCTATCAACTGTTTGTTCAAAGTTCTTTGTGTTTGTCAATTGTTTTTTCGCATGTTTTTCCGATCTTTTCCTTGGTTTTTCCGTTTACTACTTGTCGTTCTTCTACACACCTTCTCCCTAGTTACCCTGGGCTAATACATATTTATCAAGGAGGCTTACATAGCAACCTTTTCAATTGGGCTCTATTGAACCTTCAACATATAGTTCCTCTGCTGCATCCTATTTTACGTCTATTACACCATCTCTTGCAGTTCTCACCTATTTGGTTTGTTCGAATTTTCATTCCAATTCAGCCCCATGATCTCCTATTTTTCTTGTCTCAACAGTACCACTCAATTGACTTGTTCAGTTGTCGGATGTTGAGATTCTCTCAATTATCAATAACGCATAAAGAAAGTTGGGTTTTTCATTTGATGATGGTGAGACTTTGGGATGCATCCTTGCATCGATAATCCATATACTTATAGTCATTCGTTTTCCAACTCTACAGCCTGGCCGTGAAGAACACAATTCGTTGTTGACGACCGAGTTAACTCTGTATAAACTCAGTTTTCCTTCGGGTTTGACTGGTCTGACGCCGCTCGTTTTTTCCAGACTAAGAGATGACACGGAAGATAGAAAACTTACCTGTTACTGTACACTTGTTGGGAAACACCACCAGCTCGTCTTTGTTGGTTCTACACAAGAGACAAGAGAGAGTAACCCCTCCTTGACACAACCACCCATCTATATGTCTCTTTCAATTATGTGTCAGCGACTATTTGTTCCTACTAACATCTCACGTTTGATGCACGGGAAGACAAACTTAGCAGACCATTCTCGGTCTTCTCCAGCCGCATGTATTTTTGTTCGGAATCAAGGTCTAGCCTTTCTGCTCCCTGTTGGTAGGTTGCTTTCTGGAAAGATATCAATGACACGAACGTACAAATGATCTTTTTTGGTTATGAAGATACAGGGAAAGTATCTGGTGGAGAGCCTAGGTCTAGTGTTTAGCCTTTTAGTTTTAGGATCGTATGTTGGCTGGTTTAACTATCATCTTGTTTATATGCAGCGTATTATGTCCTTACTACTGTCTGGTTATGGGTTCTTTTTGTTCTTTTTGTTATGTGTGTTTATGGTCTGCTTAGTACAGAATGTCCTACTATCCTTTCTCTACCTCCTAAGTCGACAATGGAGTTGGCAGAATCCTTCTCAGGAGTCCAAGCTTGTGTTTTGGGGTGATGACTACTCAAGTGCTACAAGGTTTTTGTGGTTTCTGAGGTTTTCTCTTTTCTATAGAGGAGCGCACAGATTGCAATACTGGATCTGTCATATGGTTCTCCTTCAGACCATCTTTATAGATGGTCAGCTGGCATCGTCAAGGGCACTACAGCCTTTGTTGATCATAGTCCGGCGTTGGTTACAGTTTTTTGGTGCTTAATTGGCTTGGCTTGTGGAAGTTTTTCTGCTCTCTCTATTTTAGGACTTTACTTTTGGCATCGTTTACTACTGGGAGAATTACTGCTTGGGGTTACTATACTTACACTGTTGTTCTTTTGTTTGTTATGATGTACCTAAGCTGCAGTTGTAATCATTCCTTACTTATCTAATGAAGCAGGCCATACTTTCGAAAAAAAATATTACGATTTGTAGAGTCGATTTCAGATATAAATTCACAAGGTCAGATGAATCAACATAGGGAAAAAAATCAATGTACACAGTAATGTTTCTATGAGTTCGTTTTGGTAAGACAGAGATTGTATTTCGTTTGATGCATATATCGTTAGTTTTCCATTGAGTCATTTGAGGTGGTGTATGTTTTCATAAAGATTTAATGTTGAGTCAAGCTCAATTATAAGACTTAAATTTATCCAATTATGCTTTCGGGTTAAAATTTGAGTTCAACGTTGAGTTCAATAATAAGACTAACCACCCATATTTAAAATGAGTTAGCAAAAACATAAATCTTGCAAAAAAAAAAAAAATTACAGCGGTTTTGCATCATTAAATTTTTCCAAATTAACTATTAGAGAAACACTCTCTCAGAACTCATTTTGTTAAATTAGATAAATAACAACAAGAAGTTAATTCTTCGTTACTAGTGAAATACCAAAATTGTAGTATTTATCTTCAAGTGATCTTCTAAAAGAGGAAAAATACACGAATATTTATAGCTTGTTTGTATACAGAAGTCCTTCTGACTGAATTTCATAAGTTAAAAGTAAAAAGGTTTTGCTTCAGAAAAAAAGTTAACTTTTCATCTTTTTCCAGAAAGCAAAATTTTGCTTCCGAGTGTGCATCCAAACAGGCTACTAGTCTGGTATTTGATTCGGGCCTCTCACGTCGGATTCAATTGCCAAACCAATGAAAACAAAGGCCTAAACAAACAGCCCAAACTAAGTTAACGTTATACAAACTTAAAATTATTTTTACATCCTCGCACTTCTCCAAAGTTTAGAAAGTAGCTCTTGTTGATTGTTTTTCCGTCCAACTTAGAAATACTGTAGTACTATTAGTAGATTTTTTTTTGTAGTTCCGGTTAGGCTGTAAAGTTGGGCTAGCCCAACACGTGGCTTGAATATGATAATGGACAGGGTGTTAGGCTAAGTCTTATTGGAGTGCTAGTGTTACCAAAAGCGTGGTCTATTCCCTGAATGCGAGTTGGAGTGCTACGGAAATAGTAGCAATGGAAATAGCATTGTTAGTTAGGCGCTGAATGATTCAACGGTGAAAAAGTGAACCAGCGCTCAACGGTTCAGCGCCAAACCGAATATTCTCATTAAATCTGATGGCTAATAACGTATATGTTAGATCCGATGGCTGAGATTATCTGGCGCTTTACCATTCAGCGCCCCACCGATCTATGATTCAGCGCTAAACTGCTAATTAGCAGTGATACCTAGCAAACACCATAAGACTTGGTCCATAATAGCATTGCTACAAATCTGATGTGTCATGCTAAATTTTGGTAGCACTAGCACTCCCATAAAACTAAGCCTAAATTAACCATAAATCAGTTGGGCACGTAAGTAAAAGCAGCTGACACTGTTGGTCTGGTTTTGGTGTTGGATGTGTGGTACTTTATAGCCTGCTCGTTGATTGTGATGGAAAAGAATGATAAATTAGCTAACTGGAGTGGCCGAACAAATGCCTGTTTTTAGGAAGATTGTCCTCAGCATATTTCATTGAAATGTAAAATAAAAAAAATCCTTGTAAATGGTGTAAAACTTACGATTTGTGTAGTTTTTAACAGTTACGATTTGTGTAGTTTTTGTGTAGAGGTTGAGATAGAGGATGTCTTCCTAAAATCAAGTCATATCATCTAAATATTGATTATAAAAGTTACGGTTGGAGAATGATTTTAAGAAAAATACAAGTGGATCCTACGCAAATTTAGCTTTTTTCACCACAAACATTCCATTGGAGAAGTTCTTAGTAAGTCCATCATTGTATGATCCTGTTTCAGGTTCGGGTTTAGGTAAGAGTCTCTTTTCCAACCGAATCTGAACCTTAACCTATTAAATTTGTAGGGCTTCGATGGCGGGAGATTTTATGGAGGAGAAAAAAGAGTGAGGAGAGTAACATCGCTGAATGAAAAAATACTAGCTATAATATTCGGGTCCACCAGAAAAACCTTTCTTTTTCACCTACTTATGACTCATTTAACTTTTGGACTATATGGATAATAAATGAAAATGTCAAATTTCACATAATAGATTATATCAACATATCTACCGACATTCCTTCAAAAAAAAAAAAAATTATCTATTGACAAATGTCATATGGTACCGGAGCTGATAGGTGTAGAGAGAATGGAGGTAAGATGTAGAGAGTGATGTGGCAACACCACCACTCTTGGATCTACGGGGGTTCACCATTAAGATCAAAAATGTGTCTCAACTATTTTTTGTCTCCACAATTTTCTCTTACTCTCTCTCTCTCTTTTGTCTACATTCTCTCTACCAAATTCATCTCTACACCTAGCATTTTTGATATGGTACAACGTACAAATAAATCTGACATATCTTAAACATGACCTAAATCACTTTTCAATATCCCCTAATATCTCAATAATTATTAAATTTGCTTTTGCAATGTACCGGTAATGATCTAAAATTCTAATTGCTATGGTTGTGTTGTATTTCAAATAATTATTAAATTTGCTTTTGCAATGTACCAGAAATAATTATATTTCAAATTATTGGATACCAAAATCGGAAATTGCTAATTTACTGGGTATCATCAAATAAATAGCCCTAAAATTTGAGTCGAACACGGTGTTCAATAAGATTAAAACAGAGTATAAATTTTGCACAATATTTTTTTCTAATGGTTGTCTTGCGTCATTTAATTTCTCAAACTAATTATTAGAAAAACATTCTCTGAGAACTCACTTTGATAAATCTGATGAATAATAAGATTCAAATTTGTTGGCGAAGGAATATCAAAACTGCAGTATTTAATTTCAAGTGACCTTTTGAAAGAAAAAAATATCATTTTTTATATTTTTTATTCCGAAATTGGTCTTGGCAAGTTTCCAACTCAGGTTAATACTAGCATCACTCAGTGATTTTACCATTGTACTACAATGACACTTGCTAAATAAACCACACAAATATTTAGTCTCGTATTTGATCCAGACCTCAATGCCAAACCAATGAAAACAAAGGCCAAAACAAACATCCCTCGGTCTAAGTTAAATTGTTTTTGTTTTTACGTCTCTCAAAATTTTAGAAAGCACACCTCTTAGGCTAAGTCTTATGGTTCTAGACTGGCCTTCCAATCTTGACAAATGCGCACTACACCATTTGGGGGATTTCCAACATACTATAAGTGCTGCTAAAAATTCAGTCTGATTTATTACAACACAAATACAATGTTGAAAATCCTATATTGCATTTGTGTTGCAAGGTTTTACAGCACTCTATTATAGTTGTTTTAATAAATTAAAACAACACAATGATTGTGTTGCTTTAATTCAGCAACACTTCTTTCAATTTACCCTGAAACGACATGTGTCACTGAGCTGGCCAACAATGCACGACTCGTGGCAGCGCCTGCCAACAATGCACGACACGTGTCAGCGAGCTGACCAACCAATTGACGACACGTGTCAGAGAGCTATCCAACAAATTGACGGCATGTGTCAACCAGCTAGCCAATAAACGGACGACACGTGTAAGAAATCTGACAAATTAACGGAAGACACGTGTCAGCAAGTTAACCAATAAATGGATGACACATGTCAGTGAGCTGACCAACCAATTGACGACACGTGTCAGAGAGCTATCCAACAAATGGACGACATATGTCAACCAGCTGGCCAATAAAGGGACGACACGTGTTAGTAAGCTGACAAATTAATGGACGACACGTGTCAGCAAGCTAACCAATTAATGGATGCGACGTGTCATCTAGATACCCAATAAATGGAAGACACGTGTCAGCGGGCTGACCAATAAATGAACGACATGTGCCAACTTGCAAACCAATGAACGGACGACACGTGGCACCGAATTGGCCAACTGTTGTACGACACGTGTCGCCGAGCTATCCAATAAACTGAAGGCACGTGTCACCGAGAAAACCGATGAATGAATGGCACGTGTCACCGAGCTATCCAACACAAGGACGACACGTGTCACCGGGATTTATGTCAGTTCTATCACCGGATGTGTGAGTCCGGTCACCTGAAGGTGCCATATTCTGGTCACCTGAAAATTCAAATAACAAAATATGCAATTTTCATTTCAAAATCTGCAATTTTCATTCACAAAAAGTCTGGTTCAAAACCATTTCAATTTCTCATTTGATTTCCATTTACATTCACAAAAAGTATGACTTTATACTTGTATAAGCAAGCAGACTACCTAAGCTGCTGCACAAAAGAGCAAGCAGACTACCTAAGCTGCTGCACAAAAGAGTATATATAAGCAAACAGACTACCTAAGCTGCTGCACAAATAAGCAAGCAGACTACCTAAGCTGCTGCACAAAAGAGTATATATAAGAAAATAGACTACCTAAGCTGCTGCACAAAAGAGTATTATAAGCAGAAGTACCTAATTAAGCTGCTGCACAAAAGGGGGCAGGAACTCCATGCGCGACACTAGCCAAACAACCCATTCATCTAGCTTATATAAGATCCCCAAGAAAAATTTTATCATCACCTTGAGGACGGTCAGGTATAGGGTAGTTTGGGTCAAAAATTTCTTGAACTCGAATCTTTCGCTCATCTTCGTAGAGTTTAAGGTTGTGGCAGAACTCTCTTTGTTTACCATAAATGACAACCCCTGTAGCCACAGTTTCTCTCTTTCGATTGAAGAGTAGAACCATTTGACTGTCACTATTGGGATCCTCAAAACCAACAATTCCTGGGATCACTGGAATTCTGTCAGCTGAAGCAGTTTCATTGTTGTTGCTGTTGTTGCTGGTGTTGCTGTTGCTGTTGATGTTGTTGCTGCTGTTGCTGGAGAGGTATTTCTGTAGCATGGGTTGAAGGGATTGTAACACCATCTGAGAAACTATTTGGCTTTGCATCATTAAATTATGTTGGTTGTCCTGTGTTGGTGTTGGTGTTGCTGTTGCTGTTGTTGTTGCTCGGGCAGCCATGACTGCTGTGGCAAGGCTGACTCGCAGCGCCTGTTTCTTGGTTACATGAGAGGGGTAACCAGTCAAAACCTCAGCACTTTGATCACCATGATCAGTAGCTTTGAACCCATCAGCTTATGCCTAAAGATACAATAGACAAGCAATACATGTGAGTAGGTGACCAGTTTAACAAGCAATACATTCCAACTCTCTAGGGTTTTACAGCTTGCATAATGTATTAACAGAACAGTACTTACCATCTTATGCACTTTGCTTGCATAAGTTTAACGACCAGACTTGTGTTTCCTGGTTCTCTTTAATATCGTTTTGGTTTCATTTTAACATCGTGTAAGTGTAACTGATTTTTTAGGGTCTAGGGTTTAATTTCATTTGCGATTACGGTTTGGTTTTCATTTTAACATTGTTATTAATGGTTTGTTATTTATGGGTTGATTTTCATCTGCTTTAATTTATCATTTGCTGATGTATTTCGGTTTAGTGAGTATCCCTGATTCTGAAATTGAAATTAGGGTTTAATTTGTCTGACTGTTTGATTATATTGAAATGTAAGGTAAATGGCGTTGGATTTTCAATCCTTTGCTGGTTAGATTCTATGTTGAATAGAAGGGGGTTAGATTCTATGTTGGTACCTAAAATAGACTATCAGTACCAGGACATTTTGATGTTTGCTGGAGTTTGGTTTGGTGTTGTTTCTCATGTTTGGTATTTTATAGGTGATCATGGCAGAACCAGTGGAGGTGGACGAGGATGGATTTGCAATTTCCGCCAACTGCTGTACTCTTTGTCAGTTGAAGGGTTGGTTGGTGCGTAGTATAGTACCTATTTCGTACCCTGATTGGTCTATTGTGCCTGACAAGTACAAGGAAATTGTGTGGAAAGAGCTTAAGGTACATAACTTACCTATTTTTTACCCTTATTTCTGTTGAGTACGTAGTAAACTTTATTTTGGTCCCATCTTTCCAGGCAGCTTATGATCTACCTGAGGCATCCAAGGCTATTACGGTCAACCAGATGTCTGGTCCATAGAGGAGAAAGAAATCTGAGCTGCGAGAGAAGTACTATGATAATCGTACTCATGAAGAAAGGATTGCAATCAATCCACCAAGGGTTTTAAGGGAGGATTGGATAAAATTTGTGAGAATGAAAACAACAAAGTTGTTCAGGATAAAAGAGTTGTCATGCAGAAGAGAAGAGCAGCATATGACTACAGTCACACCACTGGTCGCAAACCTTTTGCTATGGTGAAAGCTGAATTGGTGAGTATATTTGACTGTGATGTGTAAATTTAGGTGAAACCTTATGGGACCCCTATTAATGTATATTTGCAATTTTAGGTGAAGAAGAATCCTGATAAAGAGATCACACTCAAAGATGTATGGGTGAAAGCACATTCAACAGGGGATGGACAAATTTTACCTAGCGCGCAGCCATATCTTGTGAGTGAGCTTACTTTATTTTAATTCAAAATCTTATACAACTAAAGAAAATGGAACTTAGTATAGTTTCACACATATACATGATATGTTTAAGAAAAAACAAGAAGAGATCAAAGAACCGTGATGCGTGTCGTTTACCACAACAAATTATCGAGATATTTCCCACTAATTAACAAGTAATATAGCGGTAGTAAGGATCGTTCCCACAGAGAGAGGTGTAATTGATATGTTATTTAAATCAGCAAAACAATAACAAAAGT
>JAJJMA010174524.1:0-21249 GCA_023529015.1 Papaver nudicaule
AGTAATGAGAAAACAGAAATACCTATTGACGAGAGGAAATCAATGACCAGATCTGCAAGCGTTGAAAATTTCAGCCCGCATTAGATCGATTGGCATGTGATCAAGGGTGTATCTCTCAGGACCTAAATATACACCTGTCTTCTCCAATAGGGCAAGGCCTTGATCTCTCCCGTATTTAGATGTATATAGATTCAGATATTCAATATCCTGCACACAACACAGAAGAAATTGAAGGTCAAACTGTATATTCGAAAGAATAAGCCCGGATGTAATATAGGTATAAGCACACAAAGGAGACATGATTTCTAAACAATGCGAGTCAGGCTTTTTTTAGATACTAAAGAACTAAGGTTGCACAATTCTAGACCAAGAAACGTTTCTAGGGCCGTGGAAAACTTTCCGTCTGCATTTGGGCAATCCGGAGGGTAAACATAACACTGACTCATACTTATGGTGCCATGAGCCTTCTTATACTAACAGATAAAATAATTTCGAGAAAGTCTGGTGTAAGAAGTTGCTCAGGAGGACCACAACTGAGTACCTGCAAGCCGCTTAATATGCGCTCTAGCCTGACTGAAGCGATCAGTTGTTTGGAAGAGAAAACCTCACCAGGATAAAACAACACACCATCACCCGGAGGAAGGCCACGCCTGAATCTAATCTGCAAACAGAAGATAACAAAAGAAAAAAACGCTCTAATTTTCTTCTTACGGATCAAGACAAGAAAGTTGAAAGCGACTCTCCTATGTGTTAACTGGCAAGGGTGAAAAATCAGGTAAAACTACCTCTGCACCGGCAACG
The DNA here is from genome assembly GCA_023529015.1 of Papaver nudicaule. Lineage (NCBI taxonomy): Eukaryota > Viridiplantae > Streptophyta > Magnoliopsida > Ranunculales > Papaveraceae > Papaver > Papaver nudicaule. The sequence goes on from JAJJMA010174524.1 coordinate 802, forward strand.
GTGGCCTTCTCATAGCAGTTGGAGCCCCAATACAAGAACCCTGTGCCACCTTCTTTCCAAACTCGCCACATTACTGCACGGTGTTGCGTTCCTCGCATACCGAGATGCCAATTAGGGTGAGGATCAGTTGGTCCCAAGCACACGTATGTCCACCATTCCTTCAAATGAAAGATAAAACTTGACCTTTAAATACTTCGTAAATATAAACATAACAGAATAAGGGACTGCACAGATGCCCAGAGCAACAGTAAGAATCAAGGGAGAAAAATTCCAGTAAAGCATTACCTCACCCATCTCTGGTTGTAACTCAGCTGTTATATCCTTAACCAAATCCTCTCGATTCCCCAGAACCCACTCACTACAAAAGGGAGAAAGTAAACATAAGGACGCGGACGTAATGCTGTTCTAAGATTTAGTCCTGAAATAACTCTCACAAATATGATTGTTTCTCTAACCTAGTTCCTACAGACATGCATTGAAGAAGGTACATCATACAGACGTGTCTTCAACAAGTTGAATTGACAAAACCTACTTCAAATTTGTATTCCAGAATTTTCAGCCAAGGGAGCAAGTCTAAAAGGCAATATTATCACAACACTCAGCAATCATTCTACTTGACAGGGAAGGACTGCTAACTACAAAACAAAATGGTTTACGTAAAGAACAATCAATTGGAGTACCTTGTGCAATATATTTGATTGTGAGGACGCAGAAGTTTAGGGACTTTTATAAAATTCTCAAAGGTACTAGCTGCAAGAGGTGCATCACTTGGCCCTACAAGGACAGAATAATTCATCAGAAAAGAAAAGGAACTCCAAATGCATTCAAATGGGAAGTATTTTGTATTCATCACAGCAAAATATATGAGCGCAAAGGACATCACATGCAAGTATGAGCAGTAGTTGCACCAATACTAAGTCAATAAGAGCAACAGGGTCAATACCAAAGATTATTGGTTAAAACCTAATGAGAAAATTGTGCAAAAACCTACAAAATTCACTTGAGCATAGGAAGAAAGTAAGTCGCTATGTTTTCTCCCTCCAATATTTTAGCTTGAACAAGATCCCACTTCAACAATGTAACAAACCATGAAGACTAATGTAACCTCGTTACATCAGTCCTTGGGTCCCTTCTGACTGATATCAGACAAAGACTTCCAAGGTCACTGTCGAACATCTGGATTCAAATGAAGATGCACGACAATCAAATGGATGCATATAAGGAGAAAAATAGAAACATTCTTACCACTGTAATAAGTTGTCAAAACACGAGCATCCAGTGCATAGCTACGTATTTCAGAGGACATCTTGCGGATGGAATCATATTGCTCCAGAATTAACGGCTGGCAGTAAGGTGGGACGAATTTTAGATTTCGAAGAAGATTATAACATGACATTATCTCAACAAGAGGGTATATACATAGACATTTGCAAGGATAGCAATGAGGCATTACAAATTAGTCTCCAATAACTAAATAAATGAAGAGATGTCACATATTGTACTATTCACGCATGAAAAGCTGCTTCTATTGCAGACCAAATCCAGCAGCCATGGATACTTGAGATCGCACCTCAATTCTCAACAAATATATCACTAATTGACAAATTTTACTTCAATTTACCACATCTATTAATACCTCATCCCACAAGTAGAAGTAAGCTTTTTTCCAGTGTGTCCTTGTCTTCAAGGTCTCTATCTCTTTCCGCAAGATGTCTTTAGCTGAGTCACCACTGTAACACGCCGAACACCCAATGGTGAATTATCAAATTTGATCACCTAAAAGTACATTGCACGAGTGTTCTGTAAAGAGCATACCTGGAGAATACTGGGTCGTAAGGTACAGCATAGGCTGCCAATCTAGGATCAGAGTAGTACTCGTCTGATTTTGGATGGTCAGCTACAATGACACAGAAAACATCCAAAAAGAGAGGAAAAGTTCAGACTGCGTCCATCAATTGTCTGACACTACCATCATCAGGCTTGTTAAACTTGATTACCTGACCATGGAGAGGTGTAAGCCAACACACGCATACCATCAGCCCATCTGCAGAAGAACGGGCTTATCCTATATTGGAGGAGCCAACTGAAGTGCTGATCCAAGGCCTCATACCATTCATCGGTGCCATGTTGCACACCATAACGATCCTCAATCACAGTTTCAGATATCTAAGAGAGTGAAGGAAGCAGACAAAGACATAGACAAGATTACTTAATTTGAATGACGGCACAAAACAAAGAAGCAATGCATATGTGAAGTTCATTCAACGCACACCGAAATAAATATCGTCACCAGTTATTTGCTGTCAATCACATACATAGATTTACTACTTCATTTTAGCAGCCATTTAGCGAGAATGCATCCAACTCCCCAGGAGGATCAGCAAGTATACAATTAAGTCGCATCATTTTTGAAATTTTAAGGAATAAATTGTGAGGTCTTAGTTGCAAAGACATATTTTCAATGGCATGTTATTTCAGAACTCTGACAACTATTGTGTAACAATGATATAGGATACACCAAATACAGCTGGAAGTGAAGGTGTTGTAGGAAGCGTGAAGTCCCACACTGTCACACTTATTTTAAGACGCACTGAGAGATTTGTGAAGCCATCTTCATCCATCATGTCCACTAAGCCATTCTCTAGAGAATACTCACTGAAGGTTGGGGATACAAGAATTCTCTTTAAGTCTGAAGTAGCCATTTTCACTCTTTGAACCTGGAAGGGGGGAAAAAGCAAGAGAAATTGTTATGATATACCCAGTCAGCTACTCCATAATATCTAGAGTTCCAAACTTTTATAATTTACACACGCACCACTTCCTCCTGGGTCTGGATATCAATATGTTCCACAGCATCAAGACATCCCGTAAGTGCTCTATATATTTCATGCTTTTCAGCTTTAGTTAGACATTTTGCCGAAGACCTAGGTTCCAAAAAGAAAATAAACCTCGTGACCAAATAATACCAAGTACAAAAACAGCCTTTGAAATCAGTTCGGAGTACATAGAATATTAAAAATTATGAATCCTACGATGTTTATGAAAAATTTAACTATTAACAATATCAATATTACTAAAGTAATTAAGATAGGTAACCACTCTGTGTCTGCCTTCAAAGCAGTAATGAAAAGCTCCCCTTCATATTGCCCTGGGGGTTGTCCTGCAGGGACATCTATTGAAACCCATATAGCTGTTGTTTCCCTGCATTAACGAAACCATATTCATTAGTGAAAATGAGAAGATTGTGATCAACTGTAATCAATGAACACCTTTCAATATTTCATACGAAGAATACCCAGGAAGCAGGTTCAGTTGAGTCGAAGGGAGATCAAGAGGAACAAGAGCATCAGGCACACCTAACATAGACACCACGCGCCTCAAAGTCAAAGATTCTCCAACAACTAACCTGCAGAAGAACATCACCAATACAGAAATTGTTTACATCAATGACTCCACAATGAGTATGATGCCTAAATGTTTTCGAGAAACTGACCTACCACCAGAACTGGAACATAGATCAGTGCAGTGGACTTGTACAACTCCTGCAATACCAGGACCACCCCAAGTAACTTTGGGTCGAATGGCAATTTGAGCACTCTCCCTTTCATTTCTTGCCGCCAGAAGATTTATCTTTAAAGCAACAAAATCTCAGAATAAACAAATTGGAAACAAGTAATTAACCAGAAAGCATAGGGAACAACTTCTTACACACTCCAAAGATCGCGGCATTTCTTGCTGACCGACATTTGATGTACTTGGCATGCACCAAACATGCAATAGCTCCGAAGACGGAACTTTAGTGGGGTCAACAGTTCCACGGATAGGATTTGAATGAAAACCACCGTCATTCCATCCATAGGCCGTCCCTCCTCCAGCAACACCTTCCACTGGAGGCACATCATCTACCTGAGTATTTCCTCCTAAGTAGAATAAATAGAACACAAGCTTCAAATAAGAGCCTTATCAGTTATCACCTCAAACTGCAATATCAACATCGTATATAAAAACAACGAAGACTGAACACTTCAATAAATAGAGGGAGATCATAGTTTGTTTGCCTATGGTCCCGCTACCCCTACAAATTCATAATGTTAAAGAATCTCACCCTCAAAGTTCCCTCTAATCAGTTCATTTTTTCTTCGAAATTGCAACTCAAAGTCTCTTCACGAAATTAGACCTCAACTGAAATGTATGTAACTGAATGCATGCCATACGATATGAAGGTGACAACCACAAAATGTTATGCACATGAAAACAACAGTTTGTAATTGACTATCAAACTGCAATTTACATTTCTACTCAACCATTTAATAATCTACTTATCAGAAAACCCTATAACCATAAACATTTAATAGCCACATGTTAGACAACTATATCTCCCATGATATCACAGAATACACCACTGAATACAAAATCAGTGAAAGTAGGAATACAAAACCCTAGATCACAGAATACACCACTGAATTTAACCAAAAATAACAAAAGATAAAAGAGAAATTGCAGAGACTAATTAACCTGCAGTGTTCTCCATTTCTGCTTGGTTCTCCTCTAGATCAATCTAAAAATTGGTAGTTTCGATTTTCAGATGGAAAGTGTAGAAGAAACTAGGCAGAGCATGTATTTTTGGACAACCTTAACAGGATTGGTTAGTTTTAAGTGTACTGTCCTTTCATTTCCTTTCCTCGTAACTTTAAGTTCTGATTAACTGCTCAAAACAGGTTCCTTCCTGGTCCATTTCTTGAGAAATTTTGTGGTGTTGGTTTCTAAAACCAACTCAATTATGGTTCGACACGTGTGAATCGCATTACAAGTGTATAATCGCATTGTAGAAGGAGATTTGCAGGATTGCTAATGGGGGACGGATTTTGTACCCCTCACTGTTCACGTGTAATTTTTTTTGTCTTATCTGTGAACAGTCGTCCCCCCATTAGCAGCGATGGAGATTTGGGTGCACCTTACTGCGTCGATCCGCTAACAATTATGTTTGCGATGAAATCAAGGGATTGAGGTCGTTAGGCTAGGCCCCTTCCTAGGGGTAAGGTAAACTATGGGATTTGCCTTATCTGCCCCACTATGAAAGGGGTAAAATTAAAAAATCACCAGGTAAACCGTCTGATCCAGTGGTTTATTGGTCCACCTAGAATCACTATTAATCGATAGTGACTCCCTCGGTCGAGATAGACAATCTCGACAGAGGCTCATATTCTCGACATCGGTATTCTCTCTCGACCACGAGATTATCTATCTCGGTCAACAGTGACTTCTTGTATTGCATTAAATGCATCTAAGGGTCCAGATTTTCCAATCTCAATAAATACTTGATTTCAAAACCATTTGAACTCACACCAATTCCTCTTCTCTATACTGAAAAAGCGGGGATACCGAGATATACCACCAACTTTTGTTTTCGTGAACCTAGTTGATTATGATTGTTTGAACGATCTCACAAATCAATATTCAAACAACAACCTGAGTATAGTTCAAAGAACCGAACCCTAACAAGAACGTAGTTCTCGTAGATCTCAATAGAGATGGATTCACTCAAAGGTTATGAATCAACAAACTTGCAATTACTTCTATTATATAGATCAGAGACAATATAATGCGGAAAGGAAATGTAATGCAAGACACCAGAATTTTGTCAACGAGGAAACTGCAAACCTAGCCGAAAAACCCCGGGACCTCGTCCATATGTGAACACCCTCAGTATGAACGGTATACAGACGCTAGCCTACTCTCAGACTTTGGACTGGACTGTATCGAGACTGAATTCACCCTACAAGCAATTCAGCTACCAATGTGCTCCTACGTCTCTTGGCTCCCGAAGTAGCCTACGTACTTGATTCCCCTAGATGACGTCCTTTACAGGCCTAGGAGTTACTCCACTTCCCTTCGTGAAGACTAGCGCTACCCTGCCTCTAACAGGACGCCTAAAAGTATCCAAGTAATCAAACAAGAATACGATTGTGATTTCCTTTAGACTTAAAGTCAAGGTTAATGGAAATCGATATGTTGAATAGGGCATATTGATCTAGCCTAAACAACTTTACCTCCAAACTCGAGACGAACTTAGTATGAAACCTAGTTCGTGAATTTGCGTTGGGAACTTCTAGGGCTTACGATACAAGATCTACCTTACGAAGTTTATATCAAATCTTGGTCGTGATAAGATTGAAAGTATTCAATCAACCCAAGATACAGGATGGAATTTTACTTCCGACCTGTGCTTCACGATCCTCAAGTGAAAGTCTTACAATAGTCGTAGTCCAAAAGGACTTCGAGATGACGACCAACCTTTATGCAAGGATACACAGATGTGTAGAGGATTGAGATTGTATCTTGCAGAAGGTCGTCTATTTATAATGATCACCAAGGGAGGCTTTGGTTAAAGTTTAAGCAACCTTGAGTAGGGCTCAAGCAAGTTCCGGAACTAGGAAAGTCCATAGCTTGATTACCCATTCTCAATCTTCTAAGAACTTTGGACTAAGCCAAAAGTTAAAGAAGACTCAACCTTGTTCGAAGGTTCGCGACTTCTGGTCCAATGCTTGTTTGGACATCGTTTTGCGACTTCTGGTCCAAATACTTTGTTTGAACATCGCTTGGATTCAGTTGTTGAATTCCATGGGCCAAGTAATGACAAGTCCGAGAACTAATCATGCCTAGACCGAAAACTTCAAGATATGGAGTTGGAAGTTTTCGCATGGCTTATATGAACGCGTTCATAGAGCAGTCAATAGAGTTCAGGAGAATTCAGGAGAATTCAGGAGAATTCTTGAACTTGTATGTACGCGTTCATACAGACTTAGCTCGTTCTCTGAAATACCAAAAGCAACACATGTACGCGTTCACCGTTGGGGTCATTTCAAGAGACAACTCAACATACTCTACCTATACATATTATCACAAGTGTGACAAATGCAAAGGCGAAAATCCTAGAATACCTTCGGATCATATAAACAACATCATAAACTATTGGTATGATAGAAATGGTAAATACGATACGGAAAGAAAAAACCTTTCTAACCTTTAGCGAGGACGTTATGATTTATCAAGTAGTAAGCTACGGTCTTCGTCTTCATCAGTCTTCGTCTCGATTACCTAAAACTATCCTAGTCCGAGGTTGTAGAGTAAACTTATCAAGGATTGTGTTTTTGTCTCATAAACTTGATAACTGACTTGAGATAGCAACATCAGTGGGTTCAACCGAGCAATGCTCTAACAATCTCCCCCTTTGTCAATTTTAATGACAATAACCAATCTTACATATGGATTCAAAAAGTAAAATCTTTTAGACCTAACCATAATGTACTTGATATTCTTGTAATCTTCAGCGTCTTCAGATAAGAGTGTTCCTGCAAGCGAAGATTCAAGGTAGAGATAACAAACTCAAAGTCACCACACATCTTGGTTTCTAGAAGGACATAGTCCAACAAGAGTTTGTTATGCAATTGAGTAGTATGTAAAACTTGTAAGCATATTGCATCGATGCTTCAAGATACTACACAATTTGATATGTTCCCCCCCTTACTCAATGCACTAACTTTTGCTTTGACATGACAAGCACATCGATTTTACTCCCCCTATGACAATGCCGTAGACAATTGTCGTAGTAGATAGAAAGATTTTGCTCCCCCTTACTACAAGATTTCTCCCCCTTTTTGTCATAAAATAGACAAAGAAAAGAAATATATGAATCCTCATAAAATCGCAATAATCAATGTAGACAAAGGTAAACATACCTGAAATGAGAGATAAAAAGATGCAATTCTCTCGTAGATTCCACAGCCGCTCTCCCCAAAAAGATATTACCATGAAGCACAAGTCTAAAAGAACTCTCCCCCATAATGTGTCATTCCATAAGGAACAACGCGACTACCTTCCCAAGCAAGGTTTTAGAATAAATTCTTGGGTACAATTTTCACAAGTGAAATTGTAGATATGTTTTTCTTTCCTAGCCAGTTACGGTCAAATAGGAATTCAAAGTTTAATCTTCCTACTTTCTCAGAGAGTTTCGGTCAACCATCGCCTTTAGAGAAAACATTAGGTTACCCCTTCCTAGTGGTTGTAAGACTAAGAATTAAAGGTACAACATTTAATCCAGCGAAGTTCAAAATTGTAGTCTACGAGGTACCTTATTATCAAAAATCGTCTCCTCTTAGCCATAAGAGTCAGAAGCATGGATTTTGATAATCTATCATGAACTGCTTTACCCGAACGGGTAGTATGGCTAAAAAAGCAAGTTCACGGTTTTGCAATACATTCATAAAGATAATCAATTAAGATCAAGCATTGCAATCATCAATTAAGATTTTAATTTAATAACCTCGATTAATTGATGAAAAAGAAAACATGGAAGTAGTACAAGCAAATCATGCTTAAATCAAAAGATGACTACTTCTAGCATAGTGATTACCCAAACCCTAAGGAAAAGACAAAAGCTTTTTAATAAGGAGTTATCTATGCTGTACGAATACGAAATTCGTTTGGATACTCGAAGAGTTCTTTGATGATGATTTTGCAATCCTCATAATCTGACTCTGAGAGACCTGTCCAATCTTTGAAAAGAGACTTGAAGAATACTAGTTCCTCTTTACAATTCTGAGGATTTTCCAAGAGGTCTTCAATCTTCTGCAGCACAAATTTAAGCTTGCGAATAAATTCATGTGAAGTGTAAACGTTGATCACGTGGTGTGCATTAGGAATACCTCTTTCGTATTGGATGTAGATACTCTTGATCAAGCTTTTCTGCATAGTAGTCTCTATTTCTAATAACTCTTTCTGTGATAGAAGCCATGATGACAATATTGAAGAGAATTTTATTAGAACACAAATATATATAGTGTTTGTGAATGGTGAGAACTTAGGAAACAAGTTCATGAGGAGGTTTTTTATAGACTTACATTGCTTTGTAGATTCATTACCTCTTTTAGTTTCCAACAGAATTAAGTTTATATATCAACTTATATGTTTAGGAAATTGTTTCCAAGAGCATGATCTCTGACAAGGTCAAATGGAGATTCCCATGGTTCCTGTTCTCGACTCTTGCCTTAGGAGCCAGAGGCAGGGAGATATTTCCAAAAGAAGTCAAGAGAAAGTTGATATTCACGTCGAGTCATTACATTTTGGACTCGGATAAGACGTAATGTACAACTTTTTATACGATTATAGCATCGGACTCACTACAAGAAGGAGTCTCTCCATTGGTGTAAGGAATAACTATAACAACCTCTTTGGGATTTATTGTTATATACCATCAGGACAAAAGGTCACATAACCAATTGAGCGTGGATTCATCTCTTTGGAGCATTGCTCAACAATTTTATGAGATATTGATTTTTATTCCTGAAAATATTGTTGGACATAAAAGTAATATAACAAACAATAAAACTGACTTGTTCTTTTTAATCAGATGAACTGATTTAATTTGACGACTCAGAATCACAAGTCACAGATTTGAGACGTCATCCACACATTTTTTAAGTGGAGAACGAGTGAGCATAATGCTCACGATCAGTTTTTGTAGAGTGATTCTTACCTTTACCTCTTTTTCCTGATGACAAAGGAACACCATTAGCCAAATTGCTTAGCTTTTGATTCATCTTCTTTACGTCATTCTCGAGTTTAGCAACAATAGCCTTTTTTTGTTGAAACTTTCTGCATCTTCTCAGGATATGATTATCTTTCTCACAGAATGAGCAACATTGCTTCTGAGATTGATTTTTCCCAGAGGCACCGAAATCAAAATTGATTTTTTCATTGGCAGGAGGAGATGATCATGCAAGTATGAAAGTGTTGATGTTCGTGAAAGAGTTACTTTTGTACTCTAAACCATTTGTATCTCCAAATGACTTTTGCCCAAAAAGCATGGCTGAAATTTTATCTGAGCTACCAGATAATTTTTGCAGGTCATCTTTTAGGGTACAATTTTCTGATAGAAGTTTTGATAATTCACAGTTTGATATCTCAAGCTGATCATTAGTTATCAGAAGCGATTCTTCATTCTTCTTAAGAGATTCTTTTAGTAAAAGATTTTCTTTTAAGAGAATTTCACTTTTATCCAGAAATTCAAGTATCAGATTATCTGAATCATCTTCATCAAAATTCTTGGCTATTAAGGCCTGATCAAGCACGTTCTCTAAGAGATGTTCATTAGGCATTTCATCGAGAGTGGCCAAGAGAGAGTTGTGGTATTCCTTGCTTGGACATTCTTTCATCATATGTCCATAACCACGACATTGTAGCATTGGATTTCTTCCTCTGGAGTATCCTTAGTTTTCTTTGGAGATTCTGAATTCTTGAACTGTTGTTTGGAACGGTACATCTTTTTGTTCTTCAGAAGTTCTCTAATTTGTCGAGTGATCAAGGACAAGGCAGAGTTTATGTCAGAATTATCTTGATCATCACATTCATCAGCCCAAGAGATGCTAGATGTTGTGAGAATAGGATCACGATTAGCTTTGAATGCAATAGACTTAATTTCAGTCTTGTGATCATGATCGAAGATTTTGAGTTTGGCAATAAGATCGCCTCTCTTTCTATCAAAACCAAATGACTCTTGGATGACATGTTTTTTGGAGTCATATTTGAAGGTAGAGACCTAAAGATTTTTCTCACAATTTCGCTTTCCTCAATTATTTTTCCAAGCGACTGCGAGGCATTAATAATTGCAGAAAGTTTGTGATTGAAATCTTCAAAGGTTTCTTCATCAGACATTCGGAGGTTTTCCCAATATGATGAGAGAATTTGAAATCGCTTGGATTAAGTTGTTGAATTCCATGGGCCAAGTAATGACAAGTCCGAGAACTAATCATGCCTAGACCGAAAACTTCAAGATATGGAGTTGGAAGTATTCGCATGGCTTATATGAATGCGTTCATAGAGCAGTCAATAGAGTTCACGAGAATTCAGGAGAATTCTTGAACTTGTATATATGCGTTCATACAGACTTAGCTCGTTCTCTGAAATACCAAAAGCAACACATGTACGCGTTCATGAACGCGTTCACCGTTGGGGTCATTTCAAGACACAACTCAATATACTCTACATATACATATTATCACAAGTGTGACAAATGCAAAGGCGAAAATCCTAGAATACCTTCGGATCATATAAACAACATCATAGACTATTGGTATGATAGAAATGGTAAATACGATACGGAAAGGAAAAACCTTTCTAACCTTTAGCGAGGACGTTATGATTTATCAAGTAGTAAGCTACGGTCTTCGTCTTCATCTGTCTTCGTCTCGATTACCTAAAACTATCCTAGTCCGAGGTTGTAGAGTAAACTTATCAAGGATTGTGTTTTTGTCTCATAAACTTGACAACTGACTTGAGATAGCAACATCAGTGGGTTCACCCGAGCAATGCTCTAACATATACAATTCAATAGGGAAAATGCCTCGGAATCCAAATGATCTTCGTCATCATCGTATTCGTATTCGTCGCCAACGATTTACCACAGATGAAGATGTACAAATATGTAGAATTTATGTTTTGAGCGTCCAGGATGCAATTAGGGGTTCGGACGCAAGAGGCCTAACTTTATGGAGGTCAATTTTTGAAATGTTTGAACAAGAGACCGGGAACCGTGGAGGACGTACTGTTGTCGCGTTGTGCGATCGTTTTGGTAAGATTAGCATGGAAGTAAGCAAATTTGCAGTTATAGTTGTGGGAATCCATCGAGAAATAGTCATTGGTGAGACCAATGAGGATGTGTTGAGAAGATCGTTAGAGACATGGGAACTGCAGAACGGCGGCAATTCGTTCCTTTTCATTGGTTGTTTCCACGTCCTTAAGATGTTGCCAAAATTTAACCTTTAGTTACTTGTATTAATGTAATTTAAATTCTAATGAAATCAATGTAGTAATTCAAGTTTTAATTGAATTGAAAAAAAATAGTTAATGGAACGTAAGAAACAACAACGTTAATGAAAAGAAGGAAACATCAAAGTTTTCACTAACTTAAAACAACATTCTCAAAAGTTTCAGACGCCTACAAATAAAACTAAAACAACAAATAAACTGAAACAACATTCTCAGTCCTTTTTTTTTTTTTGGCAAAGCTTCCCATGGCAATGGCCCTGGGAAACAATTTTATTAAAAATCAATAAAAAAGAAGAGGGGGGCGAAGCCTGACCTCAAGTACAATAGAAGGAAAACAAGAAAAGACAAGAAACACGATAACATATTTTTAAAGCGATACAAAGGCAAAGGAGAATTGTCGATGGAAAGTGCGCGCCTAATAAAAACAGGTGGCTCGGTCCACCACTGCGAGCTAACCGAAGCCCCATGCTTTGCCAGAAGATCCGCTACTGAGTTACCTTCCCTGTATATATGCGAATACCTGAACTCAATCGTAGCTAAGTATCTAAGACAATTAAACCAATGAACAACCAAATGCCAAGGCACTAATCTTGGGTTCTTCATGGCCAAAATCACATGAGTGGAGTCGCACTCCAGCCAAAGCCTTTGGATCCCCCTAGACTGAGCAATCCTAAAGGTATAAATGGCTCCCCAAAACTCAGCAAAAACTGAGTTATTAAAACCAACATTTTGAGCTAAACACCCAACCATTAGCCCTCTAAAATCTCTAAAGACGACACCACAACCTGCTATACCTGGATTCCCCAAAGAACATACATCTGCGTTAGCCTTTATCCAGCCGCGTATTGGAGGCTTCCAAGATACCTGAATAATCTTAGGAGCTTTTGGAGCTCTGCGCTGAATTCCTAAGGAATAAAAGACGAGAGCATCCGGATCAGTGTTGAAAGAAAAACCCTTACCGTAGTACCCAGATTCCTTGATTAGGGACTTGAGCTTTAGGATGGCAGTGCTGATGGGAATACTTCTATGATCAAATCTTAGCTTATTCCGGCTATCTCAAATCAGCCAAATACAATTGATGCAAGCCACCCACAGTAAATTTTTGACTTGAGAGCAACGCGCATAACTTCTGATAGAGCTAAACAGATTATTGGCAGTGGAGGTATCTAACTGGTGGTGAAATGTCGAAGCAATCCAACCCCATAACGCTGCAGCAAAAACACAATCAAAGAATAAATGGTTTTGAGTCTCCGCGCAGCAGGGAACTAAGCAGAGATTGCAACAATTGACAGTGTCGCAACTGCCAAAACGAACCGTATCATCCGTGGTTATTCTCCCATGAAGCAACTCCCATGAAACAACATTCTCAGTCAACATCTACACCTGGTCGTCTTGTATATAATGTTGTCGCACCCCTAAGGTGGCCATACTGTTCAAACTAAGGGCATTGAGCATATCCTCTTAGGCTTGTCGAGTATCGTCTGGAGGTTGCGTACCATCACAATATCTGGTCGTTGAGGCAATGACCGCCAGAGAGTACTACTACCTCCTACGGCCGGCACCATCTAGAATCCTGGCTGGACAACATTGGGAGTATATGTGGATTGATTCATAAAATCTGAGATGTCAATACTTGGGGTGCCAATGATAACTTGTTCAGGGTTCACCTGAATGGGATCAGGTTGATACACATCCGTTGTTGCCGCTGTTGGAGTGCCAAGACGATATTCGTAATTGGGATCTATATTTTGAGAGTCTTGAAATCCACATCCAACCTGAGGCTGAGTGTCGTCCACCACCGTGTCATCCAACACATTAGGAGTACTTCCTCGGCTTCCTCTTGGACGAATTCTTGGTAAACAACAACCAAGACTGTGTCCACTACCACCAGGACTTCGTCTACTCGCAGGACTTCGTCCACTAGCACCTCTTATACTACCTACCACCACCACTTCCACCACCTCTTCCACCACCACCAACGCTACCACCACCACTCAGGATAGTCCCACCACCACTCAGGTCAGTCCCACCACCTCTTACACCACCACCAATGCTTCCATCACCACTTTCACTAGCTCTTCCACCATCGCCACCACTAGGATCATGGTGACTCGATTCCTCACTCAAATTAAAAAATTCCTGATATTCAGTAGATCTTCGTTGTTGATCTCCCACATACAGATTTGTTTACTGCATAACCATATTTGCTAACTCATTGCACCTAGTTCCCCATTGATCCGGTGTAGCATTCAGCCCCATGTACGGAGTTGCCATGCCTTCTGAAAAGACGAGGGTACCGAGTGCACCACCAATTCCTTTCGTTTGCGGAACAAAGTATATAGATTATTGTTATCAGTAAATAACGAAGCAGTACACAAAACAAGAAATCACACGCACAAGATTTTTGTTAACGAGGAAACTACAAACTCGTAGAAAATCCCCGGGACCTCGTCCAGTTTGAATACTCTTAAGAATTAATCCGCCAACACACCTACTCTCAGACTTCGGACTAGCTGGTGCAGACAATATGACCCTAATACGACTATTAGTCACAAAGATTTCCCCTCAGTATTCCTACGCCTCCAACCACAGCAAGATGGCCACGCACATGTAATCCCCTACGCAAACAGACGTCTTTTATTGTCTTACGCAAGAGTTGCCTCACAGCCCGTCGCGAGGACTATCGCTACCCGACCTCCAATCGGACGATTACAACCTTATGGATAACTGCCAAATAGCGGCAGGTCAGATCGCTAGATGATATCCTTGGTAACTAACAGATATTTCACCGAAGTCTTTTCACACCAAGAGCGAGGATATTAAGTTTACTTAGGAAATAAACACCTCGAGATATCGATCAAAGTTTCAAAACCTAAACTCCCGAAAGAGTAACCTTGTCGTCCCAGTTGGAATCAAGCAGATAGCTGTTGCAAGTACGAAATGATATGACGTGAAGAACGATGTACCTGCAAAGAACAAATCCAATAACAGCGATCTTGATTCCACTCAATATCTATAGTTTAGGCACACAAACCGAAAGCGGCTTGCTGACAAATCCAGGTTAATAGATAAAGAGCATGTTCTAATCACAACGATCTTGAGTGGCCTTATATCAGAAGAGAAGGACCTTAGAATAAACAAGATCGTTAGGTTTGATAGACGTGATAGAAAAAAACACAAGTACAATACAAAGAAGACTAGTAACCATAAACTAGTTTCCAGTAAGAGGTACTTCTAGGCTTCTCGATCCCGAGAGAAGACTTTCACGCAATTCTAGATCGAGAAAAAAAGCTCAAAGGTAACTGAAAAGAAAAGCGGCAACACAAGCTAACAATTCCGAAGAAGAGCTTGGCCAAGGGGATTAAAGCTTTCAGGAGAGATACCACTCCTATTTATATTGACTAAGGCTTTAGCTTTGAAATGAGGCAAAGTTTAATTTCGGAAATTCCACAAAGCACATTTACATAATAGTTCCGAAATTCCCCATTTAGTCTCATAGCATTTAATGAGAACTAATACTCTAGCATTTTACATTTAAGAAAAATATATTCCATAAAGAAAATATATTTTCGAAACATGTTTAGCCAAGAGCAATCAAAGCAAATAATATCTTAAGGTATATTTGGATATTTCTTATTAATTCGAAATATGGTGCTCACCAAATATGATCCCTGGGAAAGATCTCAATTCGAAAATGTGTCCTTAGTTTCGAAAATCTCCTTAGATATTATTACTTCCAAATGTCGTCACCAGCTTTATAATGTCGACATTACTTCCTTGGTATTGCTGGGCTAACCAGACAAACCTAGGTGGAAGTGGGATCTGATCCAACGTGGTTCAACGTTCCGCATAAACATATCATAACAAACGTGGACAAAGCCTTGTGTGTTAAGCTTAAGTGAACACATTGGTTCAGACGTTCCGAATCACGCAAATAGATATACCATTGGAAGTACGGTGCGAGATTCCACGAGTAACTAGCAAAATGTTAAATCTCCAAAATTCTTGATTCCAATATAGATGTCATGTTAATGATATCCAAGAATTCAAATCAAAACATCAAATGAATAATCAAATGAATATTTGATCAAGTAGTAAAGCATGGTATTGATCCGTAATCATGTGTCCACTAACTAGAGCGACTAACCATTTTCCAGATGATGACTCAATCCCACTTAGTTGTACAATGAAGATGAACGAATTCAAACTTCAAACCGAGAATATCAAACTCATTAATTCGTTGAAGCACAAATAAAAAATGTAGAGTTTGAACTTCGAAGTTACGCATTCTGAGTCAACCTTATTCAGGTTTCGAAACGTACTTCAGTTTTAGCAGAAACCAAATTAAGGTTTCGGAACCTAAAGTTCATTATATGACCGAAACTTATTTAAGGTTCCCAAATCAAGTTTTCATATAGCGAAACCTAAAGCTTGGTTTCGAAATCAAGATTTTGTTTAACAAAACCTAGTTTAAGGTTTCGAAACAAGAAACACATATTAAATTCTCTACAAATGTTTGGTGTCGAACTTGAGAGTCCATGTGGTCGAGAACCGTTTCCCATCACAACTTTTTAGCCTCGACGCACAGGCATATATTTCCCGGTTCACATAAACCTTTAGGAAAACCCAGGGTCTTTTCGACCTTTTAGATCTCACATGGTCAAGACACATTGGCCTCGATTCTCAAGTCACTGTCAGCCACACAAACATAATTTCGAATCTGTTATATCTCATTGGTCAAAATATTTAAGTTTCGGACCAATAGCTTATGAATGCGGAAACCAGATTATGGTTTCGAAATCAACGTCAAGTTTTATCAAAACCTACATTGAGGTTCAAACGTTGAAAATTCATAAGTTGAGATACACAAATATGGTTTCGGAATCCAGAACTGCGATATGGCATACAAAATGTTCATATACAGAATCAAATGAACGATTCAAAACTTCAGAGTTCAGAGCCAAACCACGACGTCATATTCGAATCTCAGAAACAACAGTATTTCGAGTCTACACAACATAAGTGTGAGTCACGATCTCTCTTACATTGGCTCATATAAATATATGCAATCAATCTGACAGAGCCAGACTAGGTAAGAAGAGACACAATACTGTGATGGATCAAATCCCGTAGTACTACCGAGATAACATCACATTGCTATATCCAACTCGAAAAGGTTTTAGGAAAAACCTTTATATTAACTTAGAGACGGAGAAGAAAAGAAAGCTCTAAGCAATATCGGAACGTCATAAGTACACGCTAATACCACAAGTGGTAAAGCGGATTTATCATAAGACACACTGATCACAAGTGATCAAGTCATAACGTAAAGCTCAAGCTGAGAGTTATGTTTATGTCTTTTGTAGCACAAGTGTAAAAGATAATGGAATCGCGTTATTTAGATTCACTAACCTGTTGAATGATGAAGACGGATGTCTTCGTTTGATCTTCAGTCTTTCTTCAACTCTTCAACCAGTGATTCTAAATCCTACCAAAATCTTCCACAACCTAAAGCTAACTCTCTCACATGACTTCACCTAAATGTGTGTTGTTTAGCGGTCGAGTTTTGATCACTAAAGTTGACAACTAAGCTTGACATACCAACACTTAGTGAGGTTGACCGAGCCATGCTCTAACACCTTCTGCTGAAATAACTATATTATACATCACTCTTTGATCATCTACAAATGGCGCATGCCAATTCATTGGTGTCATATAACCCCGGGCTCAACTTCTTGTGTTGGATACAGATCTGACGGTGGAGGTCGTGAAGGGAAAAAAATCGCCTCCGCTGGGTAACAAACCCAATGCTAACAAATCCATTGTACCCACATGTGTACATTTGGAAGCTGATGACGACATTTGGAAGTTATAAATACCATAAGATGATTTTCGAAATCAAGGACACAATTTTCGAATTGAAGTCTATCCAGGGAGTATATTTGGTAAGCAATATATTTCGAATTAATGAAACATCCAAATATATATTATTGAGTATTATTTGCTTTGAATGCTTTTGGACAAACATTTAATGGAATATCTTTTCGCATTAATGTGAATGTGTTGTGTTCTTCACACAACATTTCACAAACACAGAAGGTAACCTCTTGATGGCCAAATTCTAAGCTACAAGAGCAAAGACCCAAAGAACAATTGTTCTGATATTTGATAAAAATGATTAATGACATTACAAGTCCTCTCACACTACTCATAAATAGCAAATAGAAGCAAAACCCTACTTACCAGACCCGAGCCGGCAGATGGAAACTGATAGGTGCTCAATACACCTATTCAAGAGTACCTAATTTATACACTTTAATCGGCTAATTCCTCATACATTCTTTATTTTACCTCGTTTTCTATTTTGCAGGTACTTTAAAGTCATATTATATAAAATGAAGCAAAACAACAATTCAATTCACTATTCGGAGACATTGGGAGTTGATGGACAAGAAGCTAGTGAGGATGGAAGCCTAAACTGAGTCAAAACACAGAATTACTAAGGGGCAGTCAGCTGGAGCAGTTCACTGGGGGCAGCCATTGTTCACACTTAAGGCAGCCATTTAAAGTACTGAAGCACCGAATTGGTTATGTTCAGGGGCGCCACCTCTTCTTTCTTATAAAATCAGTAAAACTGGTTGTTTTCTCACCAGTTCAGGTCACGACTATACACACCAAGTTGTTACTGGCAAATACAACCATGGCTCAATGATTAAGACACGGTTCAGTGGCATTTGCCAAAGGTCCAAGAGATAGAATACAATGAAACAGAACTTGGGTTTCAGCTGCAGTTCGAACGAGAGAGAACAACAGGTGAAACCATGGTTCCGATGGGTTTTAACAACTAAGGGCAGAGATTCAAGAGACAGGTTGAAGTCAAGAAAGAGTAAAGAAGAAGAAGAACGATGCTGCTGTCTTGATTTTGTTGTGTGATTGAATGCTTGAAGATGATGTTATTGATGTGTTGTTGAATGGTTGAATGTGTGTGTTAACTACTTTTCAGGGAAGGAGTTATTGAGTTCATAGTAATACCAACAGAACTCAGCAAAACTGAACAGAAATCTCGCCTATTAATTGTTCGTGGAAATGACTAAGATAAAGCTGCAGACGGGTAGTTCAGCTGAAGAAAATCGAAAATTAAAAAGGGATTATGACAAGCTCAGTGAAGAATGAAATGGGTCGAAGTTGATTCAAGATTTGATGGCCAGGAGAGTGTATTTGGAGTTGGGTTCATGTGAGGGTTGCGGTGATGAAGAGGATAAGTTATATGGTAGGTTTTCTATTTCCGACATGATGAACAAGGTGAAATGTGTGACTCACACGTTGTGGCGTGGAAGAGAACTGTCAGTTCTACGGAACTGACAGAGTAATGAGCGAGTGGGCTTGGCTGTGTGGTGTAATGGTTGGCCCAGTTGATGTTGGGTACAGTTTTGGGCTCGGATTTTGGATGGAAACTAGGGCAGTCAGTGGTTTTAGGATATAAAAGATGTAATCTCACGCAAAGAAACAGACGAAGTTTTTGGGACGCGAGTTTTGACGCAAGGAAAAGAGGAGACAGAGAGAAGAGCTGGTGTGGGAGAAAAAGCTTACAACAAGGGTTTTTTATGATTTTTATTGTTTTCTTATAATTTCTATTTGTTTTCAATAAAGCTATGAGTAACTAAACTTCTTTATATTGGTTAAGGATGTAGTCTGATATCATGAACATGTGTTTTGATTAATTTTGGAGTTTAAAATATTTTTTCACCATCGTTCTTATTTTACTGTGCGTATAAATGCATCATTGATGTATTGCATTATGAATGAATGTTCATTGATTTAAGTTACAAATTAAATTGGTTTATGTTCATATATATAACTAGAATTAGGTTTTAAGATACGAAATCGTCGATGAACCTATTCACAAGTAGTACAATATAATTCTGAAGGCAGTGATAGCTTTTAGGAATTGTATGTAGAATATTACCTTTGTCTGAATGAACTGCTCCTGGTAGTTTGTTGCATTGATTAGCCTATTTCACAGATATTAATGCTCTCAGAGGATTCGAACTCAATTACTCGTAGTGTTGAGTTGTCTTCTACGTAGAATTCACATATTCATCGTTATGATATGTGATGACATTAGGAAATTACTGGATATTTTCGCGATGATGTATTCTAGGGCTCTTGATGATGAGAGATTAAATGGAAACTCCAAATATTTATCATAGTGCATGTTATGTTATTGAAGATGAACCCTTAACCAGTATTCTCATCTCCTGATTATTTTCAACAATTATTTGCTTTAGTTTTAATTTATTTTAATTGCACAAAAAAATCCCCCCATTGGTTACTTTAGAAATCGATAATAAATAACAACCAATTCCTCCCTGTGGATCGAATTTGTTCTTACCATTATTCTATTTTATTTATTGTGAAGGTTAAGAACTGAATTATATTTGTGTTGTTTGACAACGCATCAGCAACGATCGACACACCCCCAACCAAAATAACTAATTATCTAACGGTAAGAAGTAAATGACAAAATTATTAACAATACTCGTAGTCAATACTAACAACACCCACAGTGATAGCCTATAGGAATAAATGTACATGTGGTACATGACATTACCCTCCTCTTCA
>JAJJMA010174554.1:0-14228 GCA_023529015.1 Papaver nudicaule
AAAGGATTCGACAAGGAAAAAACTCTGGAAGAAAATCTTGCAAACCGACCTAAGCAAGTTTTCAAGAGTCAATGGAAAGCATTGGTTGAACTGTGGAGCCAGGAGGACAACCAAGTAAGTTGCTCCATTGGTTTTTCTTAGTTTTGATTTTTGAATTACTAGAGACCCTATGTGTGGCTACTTCCACTCTATTATATTCTCATGGGAATGTGTTTTGTTCGTTTCTTTGTCACAGGTTAAAGCTGCTAAGAATGTACAGAACATATTGAAACAAAAAGTTAAGCACACCTGTGGCCGTAAGCCACACATAGAAAAAGCAATAGAGGTAAAGCATATGCCCAGCACTAAGATTATTTATGATGATTTGTTATATAGCTTGTATGTACAATATTGTCTACTCAAAACTCTTTTTACAGTTGCAAGATAAACTAGGAAGATTCCCTGAGCGGCTTGAAATATTTGAGGAGACCCATCTAAAGAAACAAAAAACATCGGATGGATCAGAAGTTCGAGTTATGGAACCTGTGGCAGCTGAACTACACGTACACTTTTATGACTGTATACTTTCTTTTATGCATTTAAATTTGAAAAGTGGTTATCAAAGTTGATGCTTACATCAATTTTGAACATGAACTATGTTTAGGGTCGAATGGTGGAATACCAAAACCTGGCTAGCCAACCTGAAAGTGGAGTAGTTATCTCTGGGCCTAATGATTCAGTTGCAGCTGTGATGGGAGCTGATAAAAAGGGTCGTGTTCGATGTCTTGGAAACTTTGTCAAGCCAAAAGAATTCTGGGGTGGTCAGCATGAACCCAATTGGGCTGCAAAGTTAAAAACCGAGAACCAGAACCTTAGACGTGAGCTTGCAGAGAAGGATAAGCGGATTCGATATCTCGAGATTCTAGTTGATGATCCTTCAATGAAATGTTTGGGGGTACTTATACATGATAGTTTTCTTTCTTAGTGAATGGGTAAAAATGAATACTTTTGGTAATTTTCAATTTATTCACTGAATATTGGCTCTTCTGTGATTGGCTTGTAGGGAATTGTTCAACTTATCCAGACTCATTACTCGAACAGCAGAACACTTGTGGTATTGTCTCCTTTTTTAGTAAATTGTGTTCATTTACTGTGTTCTGTTTTTTGTTTGTCATTTTTATCACCTAGTTATTTGCATAAGTTCGATTGGTTATATTGGCTGCAGCTTTAGATAACAACCAAACCCCATTGGAACATACAAAGCCCAGAATTGTTATGTGAATCTGAGTTAGAAATGAGAAAACAGAACTTGTCAATAATAGGTTCAATTTTCCATATTTGCAGTTTGACTGGGTGGTGCGGGCTGGAGAACAGGAGAGGCATAATGAAACTGAAGCATCAAATGACACTGAAGCACCAAATGACTCTGAAGCACCAGCAGACAAGGATCAAGTGACTTCTGACAATCAAGGATGATTTAACTTTTGGTGTAATTACATGGCAGTCTTGTTTAAGTAATGTTAATGCACAAGTTCTAAAGGATTTGATAATTTTAGGGTTTTTTAAATGTACCGGATGTTGAGGCAAGTAGGAATGTTTAATCTAATTTCTGTTCAATTCTGTGATCAGTATTCAACTGTACTGAACTTGCATTGATAAATCTTACATCCCAAAATAAACCAAAAACCACAATCGTACTGACTTATACATTGTACTGATAATTCTTACATCCCAAAAAACATATGAACTTAAACAAGGAACTAAATTGAAACATTCAATCAGAAACAAGGTCAATCATCTCAATGTGAGCATTTGCAGCAGCAGCAACACCAGCATTTGCATCAGCAACAATATTAGCAGCAGCAACACCAGCATTTGCACCAGCAACAATATTAGCAGCAGCAACACCAGGAATCCCCATCTTCAAATTCAACATCCTCCTCACTGTTGGTATTCGCCGGAAACTGTTGATATTCTAACCGCCGGTAACTGTTGGTATTCTGACCTAATTTGTGCATTTTGCTAAAAATTACTAGAAAATAAAACTGACCCATGACCCATGCTTGGACATAGGAAAACGCAGAAAAAGAAGAATAAACCAGCCTAGACCAGCCTTCCTAGCCACAACTACATTAGGTAATGACTAATAGTAATAAATGTTGCTAATTATGGTGCTGGAAACGCGTGGGAGGAGGAGTGTTCTCAAGAGATAAAAATGGGCATAGGGAAATGGAAATTGAGATGACTTTTGATCAGAGTTGTGTCTGAAAAGGAACCGGTTTTTTACACCGGATTCTTACACCCCTATGTGGCATTAACATCCACCATAGATTCCCACCCACCCAACCCCACCCAAGATTAGCAGGCCCCCCTGCTATAAGAATGAGCCAACCATAACATGCCACGTTATGGTGTAAAAATCCGGTGTAGGAAATCCGGTGTTTTTAAAGTGTTTTCGGGAAACAACCACCGGCAGTAAATGTGCATAAATAGACGCGTTAATCTTGGTGCAAAGATAAGAGGAGATTTGCAAAGGTATACCAAAATATAGAGTAATTAGAGAAATTATAGAGAAAAGTGAGAAACCACAATGACTGATCAGAACAACAACAATGGTGCAAACAATGCTGATCAGAACAACAACAATGGTGCAAACAAGGCTGAAGATTATTTATACTTTCAGTTCGTGAAAAAACATGCTCTCGGATTGTCGCGGATTTCAATGGAAAACTTGGTGAATGAATTGAAAATCCAAATCAAGATAAAGAAAGCGAGATAGAAATTTCTTCAGTTGATGGCTGATCATACTCCTGAGTTTGATCTATGGTTAAGCCAGAGGGAGGCAAGGAAAATCAGAAAGATGGGTGGTGATGATCATTATGGGAGGAGAAGTGAAACTGAAGAAGAAAGTGAAGAAGAGGAGAATCAAGGTCAAGTAGCAATGGAAGAAAGTGAAGAGGATACAACATCTGAAGATGAAAGAGATCGTCAGAAAGAAAGGGAGAGACTTTTCCGTCTGTATTGGAAGGAGAAAACCCAATACCCTGCGATTTTTGCTAGAACTATGCTTGAATCTGATGAGAAGCAGGAATCTGAGGCGTCTGAAGAGTTGGAGGATGAGGATGCAGAGGAAAATGAAGAAGAAGATGATGAAAGGAAAGGCTATGGGACTCCTGCTTCTAGTGATGATGATGATATTGATCCTGAGGACTATTACCACATGATGGGAGATGATGACTCAGATCATGGTGCCGAGGATGATAACTAAATTCCCTCGTTGCAGACCATATCTGTAAATCTTCATCAATTTTGTTATCTTCGAGAGAGGTTTCAATTTATTGAAGCTTGAAGAAAAATCCCCTCGAAGACGGCTAATTAGGTAGTAGTAGTAGTCTTTGTCTCTTCTTGTCTGCTCAGGTTGTTATTTATCGGTTTTAAGTGTTCATGTTTTTTGGTGGTTGGTGGTTTTGGGGAAAGTTCAGGTGTTATGTTGGTGGATTTTGGGAAAAGTTCAGGTTGTTTTGGAGATTTTGGGCTATGATGCGAAGTAGCCCTTGTTAACTGGTTGTAAATGAATATCTTTAATGGAACTATTTTGTTAATGTAATGAATATGAATATCTTTGTTTTTTGTTTTAATGATTGAAAGTGGGGATGAAAGTCTGAATGATTAACAAACAAAAGATTGAAAGTATTGAATATGATTTTCACTGATAAGAATTGAAGAAAGAGTGAGTGATTTTCTGATAAGACACTAGCACTAGGCAATGTTATGTAGTCTATGGAACTCCTGCTTCAAGTGCCAAATTACATGGAGCCAAAATTCTAGAGCCAGAATTCTGGTTGAAGAATTTCAAACAACCAATAAACAGATGGAATGTAGGTAGATTTCTCATAGGGTTGCTGAGTTTATAGAACACTAGCACTAGGCAATGTTATGTACTCTATGGGACTCCTGCTTCAAGTGCCAAATTACATGGAGCCAAAATTCTAGAGCCAGAATTCTGGTTGAAGAATTTCAAACAACCAATAAACAGATGGAATGTAGGTAGATTTCTCATAGGGTAGCTGAGTTTATAGACACTAGCACTAGGCAATGTAATGTAGTCCGGTGGTAAACGAGATTCTGTCCTTAACTGAAAGGGATTCGGCACCATAACACTAGCACTACATTGCTCAATATAGTATTGTGCAGTTTTGTATTGTTATTGCTCAATATAGCACTAGGCAATGTAATGCTCTCTAGCTCTATAATCAATTGGGATACTTGTTTTTCTGATTCTGCTTTTCTTAGCTTGTATTCTGCAATAACATATCTACATTCTATCATCTAATAAATTCTCTTCCTAAATTTCAACAAATCCAACTCTATATGCAATAGAGTTATAAGACTGCTGGTGAAATAGATAAAGGAAATAAGCAGTTTTCAGTTTCAGAGTGTTATTATAAGTCTATGTAGGCTGTAATGTTTTTGCTTATGAATAACTAGTTGGCTGTAATGTTTTGTATGATTTCTTTGGTGCCCATGAACTTAAAACACATCTACATTTCTAATGACAATCAACAAACGCAAAAATCAGACAAATCAGCAAAAATCCTACAACAGCAAACAGATCTGAGAGATTCAGACCTTCAATACTCATAACCAGAAATTTAATCATTGACACTCAATGGTTTCGACTATAGATGTTGTAAATTTCCAATTCAAAGGGATACAAGTGAAATACCTTAACCAATAGAGCATCGTCAGATCCAAAATTTGAAATCAGTTTCAATCCTTCTATAAGAAATCGACTAAACTCAAACCAGTTTCCAAATCGATATTTCATAGAAGATTTGATTGATTCAATGATGTTGATGAAGTTCCCGCACGCTAAATCTCACTGTGCTCGACGAATTTGGCCGAAACTGGTGATAGAAAAGAATCCGGTGGAGAAAAAGAAACCAGGGAGAGAAATGAGTGGATGTGGCAGCTTAAGTTGTTGGTGTTAGACATACAGCTGAGCTAATTCAGAAATAATAAATGGTTTGATAATTTTTCTTTGATTTTCTTTTGGGTTTTCTTATTTTCGGATCTGTGGTATTAAGTTAATCCGTTGAAATAAAAATCCGGTTCTGTTACGATGCTGGGGTTGAAATTTCATCAGCCCAAAAGTGAGGCGGGGAAAAGAAAAGTCGAGGCTAACTTAGGAAGTGCACCCAAATATTGAGGGTAGGCGGGTAATTGCACAACCAAAAACACGGAGCACTGTAACAGATCGCATTTTCAGTAACCATTGAAGACGTTACGAGCTTCCCAACAGCGTATGCGCGTTGCTGAAATGCAAACCGTGACTAATGCTGCTGTTGGTAAAAACTGGAATTCGTGTAGTGTTTTCAAGCATGTACTGCTTTATTTCATTAATAAAAGTTCTTTTTAGATGTTATTAATGATGTTTGCAATACTTGATTTGTCTACCTCAATCTTATTGCAAAACATAGCTTTTTTCATTGCTTCGGTAGTGACGTAAAGCTGTGTCTGTTTACAAAAGTTATGCTTTTTCTCACGATTAAGAAACTTTTGATTATATGATTTTTTTTAGGGTTTTCCCAAACTCAGAATCATATAACTCTTTTTCCGAAAAAAGAGGCTAAGGAAAAGAGATTATTAACAAAGCAAAACTGGATAACATTCAATTGTTCTTGTCCATGTTAGTCTTTGTCAGTTGTTCTTTATTGAATAACACCACACGGGGGAGAGTTCTTTTTGAACTTGCGCTTAATAACAAATCTTTTTGGGGAGCGTGGATGTGGAATATTGGGAGAAAGTGTATCTTTATTTCTCCATAAGGTGAGAACTCAGGAATCTTTTTGTTCAGATTACCTAAGTATACCATCTTTAAACTTGATATGCGAGTACTTGCCTTCACCTGTTTTCATAGGTGTATGAAATCCTAGACTCAAACTACTTTGTCATATTTTTGTGACAAATAGGGGGAGAATACATATGGTTCTTGTTCTTGTGGTTGCATAACCATAGGGGGGGAACATCATGTGCTTACTTGTTGTGCTTTTCACAAAGTATCAAGTAAGGGGGAGTAATTAAAGCTGAGATCAAGCTTCGTATCAAGAATGAGTAGAATCACTTTAGAAGTTCTGATACACCAACTTCAAAGTTTGCACAGATTCTTACTCTTACGCACAAACAACATGTGGGATGAGCATACCAACCCACGTAAGCCTAAGCATACCTCTATGGTTGTTTGAGATGGATATGTTGTGACTGCTGACTACGGATTCATCAACAGGAGTTAAATGAACACATCAAGACTAAAAGGAGAAGTTGATGAATTCAAGAAATCAAGAACTACATTTGGTTAGTACTTCATTGTATATTATTTGAATCCATATGTAAATTGGTTTTGTCACTAAAATTGACAAAGGGGGAGATTGTTAGGGCATTGTCCGGTCAAACACACTAGCGTTGGTATGTCAAGCTAGTTGTCAGTTTTAGGTGTCAAAACTCAATTCTTGATTTAGCCTACTAGAGTTTAGATTTCGGAATTGGGATATAGACAAAGTAGTAGAGACCTTGAAGACGAAGACTGTGAAGACAAAGAAGACATCAATTATTCTTCATCGACAAAAGGTTAGTAGGAGTTATGACTTTATGGATATTCTTCTATTCTACTTTCTCTATTCTTTCGAAATATAGTCGACTACTTTAGTAGTGATAATATCGATTAAGATCGTATTCTTGTGTAACGTGTCCTTGTGTCATGACCAGTGTTTGATCCCACAAATACTGTGAGTACAAGAATGAATGAGACAGATTCGGTGCCATGTGTCCATTACAATGGTTTGCTTGCAAACTGTTAGTTGGATATGGATGAATCTAAAGGAGTACTCTTGAGCAAAGAGTCCATGGATCACAGCTGAGGGCGTAACACACGTCTAGTTCTGGCTCATCCCAGTGCTTCCAGCGGAATCCAGATTTGACGAATCTGACAGGCGGACGGTTCCCGAACCGGTTCGCAAAACTGAAACTCGGATTTCTTCTGAGTTCGAAGTGCCGAACATTTCGCGAACCAGCACGCGAACTTGAATGTCGGTTACTTTGTTGGTGTCGGATTTAGTGGATATTCTTTCAGAATTTCACTCGAGTCAAACTCTAAACTCCTTTATCTCTTAGATGGACTTGATTATCACAGAATATCTTTTGTGTTCCATCTAACGATCCTCAATGAGTCAATAAGATAAGATTATCTCTGGTCTGTTGGATTTTTATCTTGAAGTGTTTTTGAGCTAACAAAACACTTGGCAGATAACTCTAAAAAGAATTCCAATTGAGATTAATCTCTATTACTTGGTTATCAAGTTTAGGGTTTCCCTAACTTGTGGGACAAGTAATTGATTGCTTTATTCCAAAGCAACCTATCTTATTGAGTGCTATAAATAGAGGTGTCTACGGACAAATACCGCAAGCATCAAGCATACGTGAAGGTCCTTAGGGAAGGTAGCGTAAACTCTTTTCACTTCGGTGAATGCTTGTTGTGGTATAGTCATCCTCTATAGGTTGCAGCTCCTCTGGGAACTCCCTACGACTATAAAAGACTTCTCTTGAGAGTTGGGAAGCACAAGTAGGAGATTGAAACCATCTTTGGTTGAAATCGGATTAACCTGTAACCTTGGTAACCTGATCACGTTCTTGTCTATTCTAAAGTCCGTCTCTTCTGCTATACGGCTATTCAAGAACTGATACGTTACTCAACAAGGTTGGAAAGGTAGCAACGCACGTCTGCACTCGGTGTTGTAAGACTTAGTTAGCTCCAGTTATACAAGTTTCTTAAGTGATTCTTCGTGTATAACTGAGGTAGAGACAAGTTGGGCATTGCTTACTCGGTTTGCGTGTCATCCTCAATTTATGAAGTAGATTTCCGTATGACCTGTATTTAACAATCCGAAGGAAGTCATCTTGGGTGTGGTAAACTGATAGAGGACAGTTACACCATACGTCAACAATAAGGTTGAAAAGCCAGTATTGCTGACACAAGCCTTTGACAGCGGTCAAAGCAACTCCTAGGCCTGTAAAGGACGTCAGCTGGGGGAATCAAGTGCGTGACGATCTGTGGGGGATCTAGAGACGTAAGGAAGGCGACAATAGCCAATTCGCTTGGAGGGCTTGAGTTGGTCTCTGCTACATCCCAGACCGAAGTCTTATTGTAGGCTAGCGTTTGTAGTCAGTTTGTACTGGGCGGTGTTCAATCTGGACGAGGTCCCGAGGTTTTTCTGCAAGGCATTTTCCTCGTTAAAAAAATCTCTGGTGTCTTGTGTGCTTTTACTTTCCGCATTATATCTCTGATTGTATAATTAAAGCACCAAGTAGTACGTTATTGCTTAACTGTAGAGTTGACTCCAAAGTACTCTTTGTCGAGGTTTAACAACTCCAGTTATAAGTTTGGATATTGATTTTTGAGATCGTCCAGACTTAAACCATAAGACTCACGAGCCAAAACGAAAAGTTGGTAGCATTTCGGTACCCCTCCTGTTTCAGTTGGTAACAGAGCAGGTGAACACATTAAAGACGTAATTGTCTGTGTTTATCTAGGCTTGTGAGTCATGGATCAAAGCGTAAGAGCTTGTAACGTACCACCAAAGTTCGATGGAACAAACTACCTATGGTGGAAGACTGCAATGACTTCGTTTTTGCAAGCCCGAGACTTCAAAACTTGGGTTTATGTCGTAAAGGAATATATACCACCGACTGTTGTAGTTGACGGTAAAACTGTTCCTAAAGACATAGCGGTTTATGATGATGTGGAAACACTCGCCGCTAAGCAAAACTATGATGGGCTTAATGCTATCATTCATGCAGTTACACCTGATCTCTTCCATCACATAGCAACATGAAACCTCTTTTGAGGCTTGGAAAAGATTAAGGAACGTATTCGAAGGTAATACAGCAGAGAAAGAAGGTAGACTTCAAAATCTCATGTCTGACTGGGAAAACCTTTGAATGCTTGAGGATGATACCTTTGAAGAATTTAATCACAAATTGTCTGAAATAGTTAATGCCTGTCACACCTATGGTAAAACTATTCCGGAAAGGGACATTGTGAGCAAAATTCTGAGGTCGTTACCATCAAGGTACGAATCCAAAAAGCATTCCATCCAAGAAGTACACGGCTTAGACATGACAAGAAGTGACCTTGTTTCAAAGCTAAAAATCTTCGATCATGAGCACAGTAACCCTAAGAACATTGGGCTTAGAGCTACTGGAAAAACAAGGAAACTTGTAAACGAAGAGTGTACTTCGAACACCGACGCCGGCAATCATAGTGGGAATGAATCTGATGAAGAGATATCTTTGATAACTCGTCAGTTTAGAGATCTTCTAAAGAAGAGAGGTAAACGTTTCATCAAGAACGTCCCACCATCAACTCCTAAGCCTCATTATAGAGTCCCACCTAAAGAAGGGAACAAAAGGGGAGATGATGATGATATGCCACAATCTATAAGTGCAAAGGTTTTTGCCATTTGGCTGAGGAATGTCTCAATCGGAGGAAATATACCAGAGGGAAAGCCTTTGCAGCCTCACTTGATGATTCATCTGATGTTTACTACTCAGCTGATGAAGAAAGTGAAATAGCTCTGGTTGCAGAATGTGTCAAATCTGATAACATGAGTGATTCCAAGTCAGAACTAGAAACATGTCCCACCCCCATGGACACAATCTCTAGTGACATATCCTGCAAAGAGGTAATCATCCCTATGTTACACAAGCAACGCCTTGTTAGGTGCAGCTACTGTGCTAAAAAGGGACATGATTACAAGCAGTGTCATGTGTATAGACGTAAAGTCAAACATGCAAATAAACTGCAAAGGAAAGCGGCCAGACTCATGAATGTTATTCGAATCTTTGAAGCATCCAATAAAGATCGAAAACACTCTAACTCCTTAAGGGCAACACAAGGAGTGGAGAAATTCAAGAGAGCCAGAACTAAGAAAGGCAGACTTAGTTCGGAAAAAGACTCAATACCACATCAAGAGCATAACCATGCTCTAACTTTTTCGCACTAAGTGCATTAAGGATTGACATCTCATCCACTGCCCCTTGGGATGAGAAGTCATAATGTGGTTGGGCAAGTCCTAGAGTCTTTTTCGTTTTCTGTATCCATTTTGTAAGTAATTGATGACCCACAATTAAGCATCTTTTCATTGTCACTAGACAGAGAGTGTAATGTTGAGCCTTGCTCCATGGAACTCAAGATCACCAGGGATCAGACTGTCTAAAAGGAAGGTTAAAATTGTTTCTGGGAATCTCTGAAAGAGAGACACGTCAATGAAAGAACAAAAGAAATTCGCGTACCCGGTTCCCGAACCGTTCCACGTCATCAGATCGATATTAGGGTAAATCCTCATCGTATCTGATAATTAATGTAATCCTTATCTCTTCGAAGAACTCTTGAAAGAACTATTTATAAGGAAATCAGAAGTCTATTCTTATTTCATTCTAAACTTTTCAACATGGTAGAAATCCTTGATATTACTTCTCAAGGCAAGGATCCTAAGTCAACTGACAAGGGTACCATGAAACCAGATGATCCTTTGAAAACAGCCAAAAGCAAAGAAAAGAAACCCTGGTTCTAGAGGAAGAAGAAGAAGAAATCAAAATCTGACAAGGATGAAAAGCCTTCTTTGAAGAATCAAAGGATTGCATCCTTTCTCAAAGAATGCAGAGAAACAAAGAGAGAGTTAAGATCTCTTGGAGAAGTGTTTCTAAAAACTCTGGCTGTTCAAAAAGCTCTTGTGAGTCAACAAGAGGAGCTTATGAAAGAAGTGCATAAAGTTTCTACAAAAGAGACTAAGGAATTCGATTTTGATTTTCCTATGCCCATGAATGAAGATCAAGATATCAAGGAAATTAATGACTTCGTCATGACTTCTTTCATAGAGAATTAGTTGGTTCCTTGTGAGAACTTGTTCTTACTTTTGCCTAAGGAATATAAACTAAATCTGTTTAGTAGTTTGCCTTTCATGCTTTTTAGAGTTTTCACTACACGAAATTGCCCTTTTAGCAACGGCCCAGGGCCGTTACCAAAAATTAAAGCAACGGCGAGTGGCCGTTGGCGGGACGCCGTTATTGTTGCCGTTACAATAATTACAGCAACGGATCTGCCGTTGCTGTAATTATGATTACAGCAACACATGCATCTGTTGCAGTAAATATTGTCACGGATTAGACATACCATCATGCCGTGCCGCGTGGCAACCTACTGTAACGGTCTACCCGTTACGGTGGGCAGTAACCGATCAAACAACTCTTAACAGCAACGTTTATACCCGACATTGTTTTGTGTAGTAACGGTTTATCCGTTTGCCAGCTGGCAGTTTTCGTAACTGTTTTGAAACAGCCAGCACCGTTTGCGTCTGCGTAACTGATACCCTACTGTTAAAGTAACGGAATGTACTGGTGGAATCTATTTTCTAACGGTTCAGCACTTGCCACCTGTCCTCCTGCCGTAACGGATCCAACAACTTTTTCTCCCGTTAAACCACGGCGTGTAACGGATAAATTTTAACGGCTTAGTCAACGTTTTTATTCGTGGAAAACGCCTCTGTAACAGTTTTAGGATTTGCCACGTGTTTTTACAACTAACGGAATTGCGTAACGTCTGTTATCGTTGGAAGAAACTGTATTATTTTAAAAAAAAAATAACGCTGGCAAGCGTTAAACCCTGCGTTACAATTGCACCTGGAATACAATTCATTCCGGAATCTGGAATACAGTTCATTTGTGAACCTGCACTACAGTTCTGTCCTGAACCTGCAATACAATACAATTCATTTCTAAACCTGCAATACTGAATCGAAATCCTGTAATTTTCAATTCATTCCCACTGAAATACATCCATTCTCATTCAACTAACACACGCATTTCATTGAAACTCTGAAAATCATACAACCGTTTATACATCCATTCACTACACTCATTCAGAATCCTAAATTTATAAAACTGCACAAGGCAAAATAGATACATACATTTTTGCCCGTGTTATTACTACCCCTAGATTAGAAGGTTGTGTGTTTTGGCAGTTTGCAGTTTATGTGATGTTCTGTAATGATACCTTGGATCAGAAGAAGCTTATATACAAGACTCCGAAGTAGTCCGTCGACCTCAGATGTGAGAGTTCTGCGAAACAATGAAACAAAGCTTTGAGTTATCTATATATATTTGACAGCCACTTTAATAAGATAATATGACCCACTAATAGAGTTGTCTATAATGATATGAATACTCCCTCCGGTTCTAAAAGATAGGCACGTTTGACTTTTTTTTCAAAAATCAACAAACTTAATAAAACCAATATTAAGTTCCTCGACTATTTGAAGAAAAAAAAAGTCAAATGCGTCTATCTTCTAGAAAAGGAGGGGCATATACTTTAGGTTCATACAAACAGCTTCATCTCAGTTTAGGTTGTGTGGTAGGGTTGCCGAAGCCCTGGCATACACCTACGACATAATTCTCATCTTATATGGAAGAGAGAACAAGGTACAACTTGCTCAAATTTCACCACAAAATGTAACTGATAATGAGTTGTATGGCAATAGAAAGAACTACTTCACCAAAATTCATGTGATTCATGTTACTAACTAGTAGAATAGTAACTTATGCTAACTGCATACATGGCAAATAAAAAAGAAAGATTCACTGCAAGCATCTTCACATATAAGTGATTCTGCTGTCATTATAGGATAAGCAATTCTACTGTCAATATAGCTAAATGAGCCAGTACACTTCCCGCTCATATGTGTAGGTTGATTGCGTCTAAACAAGAAGCAATCTGCTGACATACAAGAGTGAGTACACCAGCCTCTCATTGGCTAAAGCTCCATCAATCACATGAAAGTTCACTACTCACCGAATACCCATACAATTCTCTTATTATTATGTAACATGCCATACTACTCATACATCTAGCAAATATAGCATGAACAAAGTTTGACCTTAACTATCTCCTACAACAGGGAGACCTAAGTGCAACATACATCTAATTCGACCAAATACTCATACATTTTGATTTTCTGAGCAGGTATAATAATAGTTCACTCACCAATGGGAAACAAAGATAATGGTAGCCGAATGTGCCCATCGATTCTGATAATCACGAAAAGCTTTACACTGATGTCGCTGAATGTGCACATGTAAAAACATAACAGGACAATGATACATTATAACAATTGCAATGCTTGCTGATTTATAATGTATCATTGCCACGTTGTGCTTTTGCATAAATACGATGCCAAAAAAAGCAAACCGGGTTATCATCTCCCATTGGAACATACAAAGCCCAGAATTGCAACAGTGAATCCTCGCAAAACCCAGAAAATGTGCCTATTAATCCAAAGCATGTAGCACATAATATTATAAAGAGCTCATATGATATGCATGTAGACAAACCTGAAGTTGAAAAAGGTGTCCTGCAGCAGCACCAAGTGGAGAAAGAAACCTCCTCACAAGACAAAGACAATGTAGTAAGTAAAAATCAACCAAGAGAAACTAAAAAAATTAGCGTATTCGTAGTTTACTCACCAATGTAAATTAGAGAGGTAGGAGTATTGGCTGGAAAGTTTGTTGCATTGAACTCCTTCATTTGCAGCAATCTTTCCAAAAAATACCCCTCCTCTCCAAAAACTACATGGTGTTTTGGAAAAACAAGAATGCATGGCAATTGAATACCTGAAAGAAAATTTGAAGAGATTACATCTGAAGGGAAGCTAACTTAAGATCTGCATGGGCAACTTTTCTAACATCTGACTTGCCATGCCATCATCCAATCAACAACAAAAGCACAGATGTATCAATGTCCTGCAATGCGATCCAAATGGGAAGTAAACTATCCTTGAAAGATGATGGAAGTAAGTAAGAATCAATACAGTCATGTCTTTCTCCTTCTGCACTGGTGTTGGTACGGCCACAGTGAATCCTAGCAAAACAAAGATAATGGTAGCCGAATGTGCTCATCGATTCTGATAATCACGAAAAGCTTTACACTGATGTCGCTGAATGTGCACATGTAAAAACATAACAGGACAATGATACATTATAACAATTGCAATCCAGGCTGATTTATAATGTATCATTGCCAAGTTGTGCTTTTGCATAAATACGATGCCAAAAAAAGCAAACCGGGTTATCATCCCCCATTGGAACATACAAAGGCCAGAATTGCAACAGTGAATCCTCGCAAAACCCAGAAAATGTGCCTA
>JAJJMA010174558.1:8600-52713 GCA_023529015.1 Papaver nudicaule
ATTATTCTCTTTCCCTATCTATTGGAACAATGGACAATGTTGGAACTGCTTAACCAACTTGATGGTTTCGGTAGCGATGACCAAATAAAGGTTTGTAATTCCAATCCTTCATATTATTCATTGTGTATCGTATGTTTTTTATTACCACCCAAATATATCAAGATTAGAAGGAACTTTTTTATATAAATCATTAAAAAGATGAAAGGATTGCTGCAGTTCTATTCTGGTTGTTCAATTACGGCCATGAATGAGGTCACACGTGCATTTGGTTGTCAACTATACAGGTCATTGCGGCAACCAACCGTACTGATGTTTTGGACCCTGCTCTCATGCGGTCAGGCCATTGGGATCGTGGAATCGAGTTTCCTCATCCTACTGAAGAAGCGAGAGCCAGAATCTTGCAGGTGGTTTTGTGGAATTTTTGTTCATTCATAATCTGCTTATTATACTGAATTATTTGCACAGTGCCAGATCCCACTCTAGGAAAATGAATGTGCATCCAGATGTGAACTTTGAAGAGTTGGCTCATTCCACGGATGACTTCAATGGTGCGCAGTTGAAAGTTATTTGTGTTGAGGCTCGCATGTTAGCTCTTCGCAGAGATGCACTTGAGGTCCATTGCTCTGCTATAGCTTTTGTGTCTACATTTTGTTCATATTGATTTGTTAGTAAATTTAATCTTGAGAGATCTGACGAGTTTCCCTCGATTTTGGTTCTTGTTTAGGAAATCCACGAAGACTTTGATGAAGGTATCATTCAAGTCCAGGAGAAGAAGAAAGCCAGCTTGAACTGCTATGCATAGACAAGGCAGATAATTGATATAACTAATCAAAAATTGACTTCAAATACTTTGGCTCTTGTTTAACGGGTGGATTCCCCTTTTCGAGTGGGCTTATCTGATTCTAAAACGTACATTAGCAGACAGACAACTTATACTTTAAGCTACTACAGTTGTGAGTTGAGCAACTACAGTTGTAACATTTTTGGTTGTGTATGCAATGAGAACCGAGAAAGTCAATGAAGTCTTGTAATTTAAAAACATATTCGTCCATTTTTCATCACAACAACTTTAATATTTTAATTATTGAACCTTGCAGTATCGAATGCTATAGTTTGCTTCTGTTATTATTGATTTAGAGAAGATTATTGATTTAGAGAAGCTTAAATGGTACAATCAAGAAGCTTAAGGAAAAGAAAAACTACTATTTAACAATGTATCAGTTATAGGAACAAAATTGCCAGTGAAATTCATTTTTGTTGTTACTTTCAAATATTTATCAGTACAGCCAAAAATGTACTGCAGTTTCTATCAGTACAGCCAAATATGTACTGGCGATAAAATGTCAAAAACATCTCAATTACATAACTAAAATAAGAAAATTCTACTAAGTTAACATTTCACCAAAACACACCTCCTCACCAAAACCTATCAATACATGCTTTTGCCTCATAAACATATGAACATCCCTTTTTAAACCATTGAAAATTCAGCAAACTCTACAGCAATGTAGGCACCTCCTGTTATTGCAATCTTTGGTGGCTTTGTGTGACTTTGTAGCTTTGCAACATCAGCATTAGTAGCATAGTATAGTCCTTGCCAGGTATGCGAGAATATAAGGCCTTCCTCCAACTGATATTAGAATGTGCCTTGCTTTATGCAGTTTTCCATCCACATAAACAGTGTAAGGGTCCAAATCTGTACACCACCATAAAATCGTCATCAAATTTTTACACCCATTTACATCTATATCATTAACATAAATTTAAACTAGACAACAATCAACAAAAATGGCATGCAATCTTCGCATAACTAATTAGTTTAGCACATACATATCAAGATTTCCACGAATCTAGTGATGTTCATTGAGGATATGTACTGCTTCCACCTCCTTAGTGACTACAGGTGCAGCTTTAACCCCCTTTACAATAGGTGAACAAATTTATTTTCAATACAAATATACATCAGTACATAGCTCTTTGTACTGATTTTAAAACCTATCATATGCTTGGAGTTACATCAGTACATATCTTCTTTATTAATAACCTAGACTATGCTTGAATTTACATCAGTACATATCTTCTTGTACTGATTTTTAGAAACCTAGACAGCTTGAATTTACATCACTACATATCTTTTTGTACTAATTTTTAACCTAGACTATGCTTGACTTTACATCAGTACATATCTTCTTGTACTGATTTTAGAAACCTAGACTGCTTGAATTTACATCGGTACATATCATCTTGTACCAATTTTTAAAAACCTAGACTATGGTTGAATATGCAGCAGTACATATCAATATGTACTCTGTATAAACTTAGTTTAGGCTTGAAAATCAGCAGTAATACCATATTACGATTAAAACGTTTAACCTAGATTATGCTTGGATACAAATCAAAATACATACAACAACAATAATTTGTACATGTTTTTAAGGCCTAAACTAGGGTTTTTCTCTGAATACAGCTGTAGATATACTGTTAGATTGTAATGAAAAGAAAATAACACTTTTGTTTTACCTGTTCTACAATTTCTTTTTTCTTTTCGCTGGTGGTTTCTGTAGATCTAGGTTTTGATTGAGAAATTGAGTTTTTCTGTTTTGACTTCTGTAGTGGATTTTTTTAGGATTTGACGGTGGATTAGTTGATTTTTGGATCTAGGAATTGAGATCTGTTTTTGATTTCTCTGAATTGAGTTTTGCAAACTGTAAATCCCTGCTAGACAGCTACAGGTGGTTTACGGGAGACAAGAAGGAAGAAGAAAACGTAGGGAATTAGGTTTACTGAGAATTTTGATTCTTTTCTTTTATTAGCCTGGCACGTTCGAGATTCAAGGGTAACCGGGTAATTTGTCTTTTTTTGGACCTCCGGTTAATCGAAACTTATCAATGGACCCTAGCCTAAGCGGGTTTTGGGTTTTTGGACCAAACAATAAATTTCTTTTAAAACAATCGGAGGCTTTGATAACCGCAAGCATTAAATATGAAAGGTATGGCCCATTTCATACGTAACACATAGCCACATAGCCACATAACGTAGATACGTCCGAAATCAATCCAACCCCAGATTTAATGAGTCCCACCACGCGACAAACACAATTTTAATTCCCCATTATTTCTATCCACCGTTTCTCGCCTTCAGAAAGATTAGATTCTTCGCCTCTAAACTTTAAGGAAATTTCAGAGGCAAAACCCATAGAAAAGGAAAATAATTTAATTTGTCAACTATACCCCTCATTACTCCCGACCAGGTGGAATAAGCACAAGGCTAAATCTGTGAATTTAAGCCGTGTTTCTTTCGATCAAGCCGTGTTTATGGAAGGAGGGCTGGACTCTGGAGGATTCCTTTAGTCCCCACTGACAGCTCATCTGATCTCTCTACTCGTTTTTCTCTCTACAAAAAGGGCAGGAACAAATGGAGTGAGAGAGAGGCTGAAGAAAGAAATCTAAAACCCTTTTCACTCATTGGTATTCTCTCTCAAGCTTCAATCACAGAAAGACATACAAAACCCAGAGGTCCCAGACATATACCTTTACAGAGAGAGAGAATAACCAGAGCTTTTCTTCTTCGATAGCCTTGCAATGGCGCCCTAGAATCTGCATTTTTTTTTCTTTCTTTTGATCAGCAAGCATTTCTCCATAGATCTTGTTCTACATTATTAGCATACCATTCATATCGTACATCGGTTAATTCAGCAGAGAGATTAAAGAACAGCAAAAACTCATTTCTTTTTGATTCCGATAGAAAGAAAAATGAAAGATAATAACAGAGTACTCTGTTCTATCATTTTCTTATTCTTGAGTGTTATATCTTCAATTAATGCTGAAGATCCTTACAGATTCTTTGACTGGGTTGTTACTTATGGTGATATTTACCCTCTTGGCGTTAAACAACAGGTAATTATTCATTAAATTTATCAGTTTCATTTCATAATTTCAGAGAAAATCAAAGAGATACAAAGAAGTGATTCATGAAATGATTATAGGTTTTGATGTTAATGTGCGGTATTGGTGCAGGGGATCTTGATAAACGGGCAGTTTCCTGGTCCTCAGATCGACTCCGTCACTAATGACAACCTGATTATCAACGTCCTTAACAACTTAACTGAACCTTTCCTTCTCTCTTGGTAAGAAACAATCTCTACTAACCCAAACAAATTACTGGCTTGACTCCTGATTTTCATTTTCAATCATTTTATATTATGGAATGTTGCAAAACATTCGTCAATGTCACGGATTAAACAGGTTAGAGAAAGACACCAGATCCATCTTAATGGATTATTTTGAAAAAATTATTATAAATTATATGGTCAATTAAAATAATACAAGGATATTTTGGTCATACTAATTTGGTATCTCAGACGAAACACATGTATCATTATCAGATCCACGTTTTTGGATGGAGTTAGATTGGGTATGACTCAATCTAGTGCAGTGAAACTGTAAATTGCTTCAAGTTAGTGACTGAATTTAGTCGCAGATCTTTGTTGACTTCTACTGTGTCTAACTACATCGAACTAGTCGATCGCTTGAACGTTTGTTCTGTACTACTGTTTGAATAGTGGGCTCAGATGGCAGTTTCGTTAATTTGCTAAAGTATAAAGGGTCTTTTTGGCAACAAAAGATCAATGTAATGTGAGTTTTAATGTTTCACTGCGCATTGCTGTACTGAGTTTATGATACCATGACCAATACCTCAGGATCACATGGTTAGTGGTCCCACCAACTTGACTAGCTAAGCATATTGCTCTACGGCGGAGGTTGGATCAAAATATCTACCCCCTTAAAATAAAAATGAATGACTAAAACCCTAAGGTTTATCTAATAAAATTCAGTTTCACTTCATTTTGTTAATCAAATCTTGAAAAGTCTGGCAAATTGATGATTGTGTATGTGATTTTTTATTTTGATTAGGAATGGATTACAACAGAGAAGGAATTCATGGCAAGATGGAATGCCAGGAACAAATTGTCCAATTCCTCCTGGTCAGAATTTCACATACATTCTTCAAGTCAAGGATCAAATTGGTAGTTTCTTTTATTTCCCATCAACTGCTTTCCATAAAGCGGCTGGTGGATATGGTGGTATCACTATTGCAAGTAGACCTAGAATCCCAGTTCCTTACCCTCCTCCAGCTGGTGATTTCTTTATTCTGGCTGGTGATTGGTACAAATCAAACCACACTGTAAGTTGCATTCCATTTTACATTCAGTTCACTATTGAAAGCTCCTTTTCTCATTAAAACCTAGTGGGTTTTTAGCTCCAGAAATCTGAATGTGGTTTATGTTCATAATTTAGGATTTGAAAGCAACTTTGGATGGTGGAAGCAATCTTCCGTTACCTGATGGACTCCTCATCAATGGCCGTGGATCAAATGGACATACTTTTACTGTTGAACAAGGTAAAATTACTGATTCACATACTCAAGATAGAGAGTGGCCAATACTATATCTACACCCGGTTATTGGGGGTCAATCCAGGGTGGATGTCACTTATCTTAGAAAACAAAAGCTTTGTCATACTGCAATACAAGTCTCACATAATTATAGTAGAGAAATCTATAGACTAGTGAGTGATGTGGGTGACCCCATTCTGTTTAGAGCAAGTTGAAGTCGGGATTGACTAAACATGTTATTACAGTTTTCAGCCATTTTTTTGCTTATGTATATTTGTATATTTTCTCATTGTCCTGGGAAATTTGTTTGCAGGTAAGACATATAGGTTCAGAATATCAAATGTGGGGTTGGCATCATCGATTAATTTCAGAATCCAAGGACATAAGATGAAGTTGATTGAAATCGAAGGTTCCCACACACTTCAGAACACTTACTCTTCCCTAGATGTCCATTTGGGTCAGTCCTATTCCGTCTTGGTAACCATGGATCAACCACCAAATGATTACTACATCGTAGCCTCATCCCGATTCACCACTCCAGTGCTTATGGCTACATCAACTCTACACTACAGTAATTCAGGTGGAAGAGTTTCTGGTCCTCCTCCAGGTGGTCCAACCATTCAAATTGATTGGTCTCTCAACCAGGCCAGATCTATCAGGTAATATCACCTAACCAAAATCTCTGTTTTACAATGTCAAGCTGTTATGTTTTCTTTGCATTGACTCTGAACTTGATGCAAAGCTAGTTACTGTTTTTTCATATCAACAAGTATCTCTAACGAGTTGCTGTTTCATGTACCATCTTAAACCAGGTGGAATCTAACGGCTAGTGCAGCCAGACCCAATCCACAAGGCTCCTACCATTATGGAATGATCAATACCACTCGCACAATTAGGCTTGCAAACTCTGCTCCAGTAATCAATGGCAAGCAGAGGTTTGCCGTCAATAGCGTATCCTTCATCCCCGGGGACACACCATTGAAACTTGCTGATTACTTCAATCTTGGTGGTGTCAACCCTGGTAGCATTTCTGACAATCCCACTGGTGGTGGTGGTTACCTCCAAACTTCTGTAATGGGTGCTGATTTTCGGGCCTTTGTAGAGATTATATTTGAGAACCCAGAAGACACCGTCCAGTCGTGGCACATTGATGGCTATAATTTCTTTGTTGTCGGGTAAGATTAACATTGTTTGGTGATTATTTCCAAAATTGTTAAATTTTTTTTTTCATTTTTTTTTTAAACCTTTTTCTTTCCTTTGATTTCTGAACTGTGAAAGTTTTGTGGAATGAACAGAATGGACGGTGGGCAATGGACGCCTGCGAGTAGATTGAATTACAACTTGAGGGACACAGCCTCCCGGTGCACCGTTCAGGTAGATACAAAAAGTTCCAACTCAAATTATATATGCAGCAAGAGGCTTTTACTATTTCTTTTTCTTTTTTCTGATGCTGTTTGGGATTGAATTCGTTGCAGGTATATCCCAAGTCCTGGACTGCTCTTTACATGGGTCTGGATAATGTAGGAATGTGGAACATAAGGTCTGAGAACTGGGCTCGGCAATACTTGGGTCAACAGTTTTATCTTCGTGTTTTCTCCCCAGCAAGATCATGGAGGGATGAATATCCAATTCCAAAGAACGCCCTTCTCTGTGGTCGTGCATCAGGTCGTAAAACAAGGCCTCTTTGAATCCATTTAGATGACATTGATTCCGTCACAAAAGGGTGACGTTTCTTCGGATTTAAGTAAGAGAAAAGTTCTTTATAGAACAGAGACTACATATTGCTGCTCAGCTGCTGATATTGCTTAACTCAAGCATGTATTAGGTTCAATTTTTTTGCTTCCTTGTCTGTTGCATCATTCTATTTCTTCATTTACTTTATTCCTTCATATGCTAGGCAATTTATCCATGGTGTTGTAATCACAATTAGAACTAAATAGAAATATAATTTAAGTGAGGAAATATTCGATCTATTTGTTTCAGATTTTATTCAAATATCCTGTATGGGTGATTCTGTTTCTTCTCCAAGCCAAAATGCAACTTAAGTTTGCCACAATGATCTCTTCCAGAAGCCCGAACTCTTTTGAAATGACTGTTTCTCATTCTTTCTCACACCCTAAACCATATATGATTGAAATAGTAATGCCCATTAGCTACCACTGCAGGGGTTCTTCTCTGCAGAACTGAAACCTTACAAACTGAATTCGACATTTGGAAGCAGAGAATAGTCAAATACTGACATAATGCTCATTAGCTACCGCTGCAAGAGTTCTTCTCTGCAGAACTGAAATCTTTCGAAACTGAATTCTACATTTGGAAGCAGGGAATAGGCAAATACCGACATATATGCGGAAATCTGTTTCACCTAACTTTGACAGTAAGCAGAAGAAAACATTCAGTAGTCACGTCACAATTCGTTGAATTCCTGAGCTAATCAGAAGAATAATGAAGAAACCGACGATGATGACGGTTTTTCTTGTAAGCTGGACGTGTCATTGTGTACAGGAAAGTCGACATGCGAGGCATGTCGAAGAAACTATAAAGCACGTGGCTATAAGTAACTGGAATAGCTATAAATTCCAAATTTGAAAAAGAGAAAAGCAGAGCAAAGAATTTGTATTGAATGTTTGCTAAAAGATAAACCGGAATAAGAGGAATTTGATTATTCTGAAGAATGATGAATGAATGAAGTTCCTTTTCTTCTTCTATTCCAGGAGATATGTTTCCTGATGAAAGGCCATGCATTGCTTACGTTTGTAGTTTCAACTCTTTAACTTCTTGCTTTGTCTTTTATATTCAAGGTATTTAATTTCTTGAACTAACATTTTAACTTTCATAGACTAACTAGACGTTTCAGAATATTCTTCATAGTAAAATGCACATGCGTTGAACTACTGCGTTCCGAATTACACTAATGTAATCCGTAGTTAGTCTCTCTATAAGTAAGTATTTGACATAATCATAAACCAGTTTGCTGTAGAACTGATGAAAAAGAAACACCCCATGTTAAAGTGATTGGGAAAATTAAGAATGACTTATAATGAAAATAGTGTGATCAAAACAAACTCGAGTTCACTAATAACATTGATTATTGTTACGATTACTGATTTTAACACATCCAATCATGAAACCATTTATATTCGTATTTTCACCAGGATTAGAGGATAATCCTCTCACATTCGGTTCAAACCTGTTCCAAATACTGAAGGTGGTTGTGGAAGCTGCACACATAAAGACAAACAGGTAGCTAAGTGCCTAATTCTCTCCATATGTGGTATTTATTCTCTTTCGCTGACATATATACATAGTTTCATTCTCCATTGAAGAACATTAATCAAACCTCTCCCTCTATCTTTCTCTCTAAGAGAAGATGGAGGAAATTTGTGAGATAACACTGAATCTAAAGAGACCACCATCTTCT
The DNA here is from genome assembly GCA_023529015.1 of Papaver nudicaule. NCBI lineage: Eukaryota > Viridiplantae > Streptophyta > Magnoliopsida > Ranunculales > Papaveraceae > Papaver > Papaver nudicaule. The sequence continues at coordinate 17,416 of JAJJMA010174558.1, forward strand.
CCACTTGATCTAAGACTTGAGCCACCAGACCCAACAGATTCTGAATTTGGTTTGCAACGTCTCGAAAATATAGTACCGGAAAATAGCTGGATATCAAGAACTGTAAGACCTTATGTTAGATCAAAGGTACCACGACTTCGATGGACACCAGATCTTCATGATGTCTTTCTTCATGCAGTCCATCGCCTTGGTGGAGAAGAAAGTAAGTAGTAGCACCCTACCTTTCTCTAACTACATATATCTATCAAATTTTCTTAACAAAACTTGAAAATTGGAAAAGCTGGGAAGGAGACCTCCTGCCTTGGAAGAATATCTCGCTTCAATAAATCTTCCAATTATTGGTTGTTTTGATTCCTAGTCTAACTGTTGTTTTTGTTTATGGGGTTACAGAGGCTACACCAAAACTGGTGTTAGAAACTATGGATGTAAGGGGACTCACGATATCACACGTTAAGAGTCATCTTCAGGTATATGTTTTGGTCAGTCCCGAGCCAGCCTGATCGCATTTCTCGCGATCTGCTGGATCGTAGAATAATATTTATGTTAGTATGAATATGATATATCCAACCATACAGATTGTTCATGATCTGGCCGGCTGGATAGCAAGTTAAATCGTCAGGGTTTTAATGAGTGTGATATATGTATGGTTTTTATGCATAACAGATGTACAGGAGCATGAAGCAGGAACAGATGATACAAGGTATCTTAATTAAAACGAAGCCTTAGCTAAATTAACTAGCACTTATTTTATTTTTTTGCTTGATTTGGATGGCATGCATGAATCATGCCTAAAACATGGGTTAAGTATCGGTGCATGTAAAGAGAACATTCATTCTTTGGTACTGCTCGATCATCAAAATTACGCTCATTAGCATTACTTACGCACCCTTCGCGGGCTAAGGAAAAAATTAACGTTTAAGAGCATCTCCAATGGTGTTTGGATGTGAATCCTATGTGGAAACCTAAAAAATAGGGATTTCATTAATGTTGAATACAAATAAATTCTAATTTTTACATATTTATTTTGATACACTTGTCGTTTAGTTATAGAATTTGATTAACAAAATAAATTAAAAACAGTAACAAAATAATATTATTGATGACGTGGGTTTGGAAGAGAGTTTCTAAATACCCAAACTCTCATCCAAACTCAATTTGCCAAATCATATCCAACTTTAAATATACAAACACCATTGGAGAGTTTTTTTTCGTGTAGAGTTTCTAAAATCCTATGTGTCATTAATTTTTTTCCAAACCCAAACACCATTGGAGATGCTCTAATATTTGTTCCCTTTCAATAACTTCCCTAATCCTTTTCGATTATCTTTTGGGGCGCCTCATGCATGAATTTAGAAGCAGCTAGAGCGGCCAAAAAGAATGACAGAATAAATAAGAAGACAGAGGAACCAACTCATCATAACCGTCAGCTGCATCCTCGACATCCTCAAGGGTTTGTAAAAATATTAGTACCCCTCACCCTTAGGATGTGTTGCAGTTTGGATTACTCTTTGATTTACTCGCCTTATTCAATATTTTGACATCTACTTACACTTTACATGCACATTCTTTTGAACAGGAATTTCGATGAGAAAAATAAGGTGGGATGGACAGGCAAACAGAAAGACATAATTGCATACCATCATCAGCATAAGTATGACCAGGGCCACGCATCAAACAACAACCACGAAGAAGATGGAAGTATTGGAGTGACTTCAGAATGCCAGATAAGGAAACCAAAATCCTACATCATCTGCACTGGTCTTCTTAAAAGCTGCTCCCCCCAAGTAACACATCTCTCTCTCTTCATCTCTCTCTTGTTTTCTATCCTATCCACACCGGATGGGCCAACTCCAATTTGTTGAGCTGAGCTACTATATTTGGTTTTACGCCAACATTCGTCAGTTGTCGCTTCTTGACATAGAGACGAGTACCATGACCATGGGACTCGCCACAATTACTAAAATAGGTTTTGGTGATGTCTGTCTGCTTAGTCATGGTCTTTAAGGTCTGAATGAATTTCAAAATGAGAGGGGAAAGTAGATCCCAGAAGGCTTTAAAATTCCGTACCATGCAAATATTAGTAATAGATGACCCGACAGCAAAGTCAAACAGACGATCTGAATATAACGTTTCACAAAACTTTATGGGCACTGCCTGCAAAAATTCTCAAAAAGGGTTAAAAATATATTTAGCCTTTTGTTTTATAGACTGGTTTTCATAGAGATGGTATGAAATTGATTTACTTACATGTTACTTGAAATTTCAGGAGAGTGGCTATGAAATGCATAAAGAAATAGAGATGCATAAAGAACTCCCAACTGAGTACACTGCAAATGAACGCATGGTTTCTAGCTTGAAATACTCCAAAGAACCATTGAAATCATATGCTGCTGTTGCGGCAGATTCTCAAATTGAAGTCGTCGATAGCTCATTGTCTCTTTCACTATTTAGAAATGCTTCGAAACCATTAAAACTCAAGGATGATGATTACTGCACTAATCTAACCAGTTGTACTACCACTGATCATGGGTTTGGTCTCTCTCTAGATATAACCTCCTCCTCTTCTACTCTTAGCTAACAGTTATACAGTAGTTTGCGTTTCTATCTCTAATGCAACGTACCTTTACGATAGGTCTCGACTCTCACAATGCAGAGAAGTTTCGCCAAATAAATTGTATCCATTTCATTTTAATTTTATTTTAAATGGTACTCTTTTGCTCAAGGGGTCTTGGAAAATGCTGATAAGACGACAGAAGGGAATCTTTATATGTTAAAGTGCCTACTTTTGTCCATGATTGTCCCATACGGGGAACAAAATGCATTTCTTTGCCATGTTATTTTTAAGAAATTGAGCGGCTCAATTGAACTCAAATTGGCCGATCTTTTTCAAAATTGATTTCAAAAAATTGAATTGTGATAACTTTCGGCTTTTGTTATACACCATCAAGTCAATTAAAATTCCGACAGGTTAGTTGTTAATTTAGGATAAGACCTTCATCGCCCACTCAGGCGTTTATGTATCTGATCAGGTGCCTAAAGCAATCTGTGGTGATCCTGGACGATTCCGCCAAATAGTTACCTATCTTATTCGAGTCGGAAAACGGAATAAAAACCGTGGTGTAAATTATTCAACTACATTTTTTTTCTCTCCATTTTTTTGATATATTAAAGGTTGGATTGAAGCCACTACCTACAAGTCCAGGTAGCTAGGCAAATAAATAAATAAAATTATGTTTGGGATAATCTTATTAGATCAGCAACTGTAATAGTATTACATAGGTTCCTTTATATACAGTTAAGGGAAAACCCTAAGTAACTATATGGACCGCACATCCATGGGCCTTAGGCCCTATAACACCCCCCCTTGTGTGGTTCAATAACAAAATTTTATACACAATGCTTCACATACAGTGCCTCGAATGTAGTTCTTCAAATATATTGCTTCACTAAAACTTTGACAAGGAAAAAACCCGCTGGGACAAAACCTTGAAAAGATAAAGAGTATAACGTTTCGATTCTTGGAAAGCTTCTTTGTCGGAGTAGGTCGTGGTAGGTGACTTCTCTTTTAGCTTCAAATGTATTTCTTCTCGAGTCGATGACCATTATGTCTAAGTCAAGTGCCTCATTAAAACCTTGCCAGGAAAAAGAGTGCAATATTAAGAATACTTAGAACAGAGTTAGTCTCGCACATGTTGCCTCGTTAAAACCTTGACAAGGAAAACCCAGAGGGACAAAACCTTGACGAAGGGAAAAGAGTACAACGCGATAAGTCCAAAAGTACGCCTTTGCTCATGATGAACATCATTCTTGCTTCTTGCTGGAAGTTGTTTTGCTTGACATACTATCGTGTTCATTTCTTTGATTCCGATGCAGTTCAGTAATATCAATCCAATCTTCAAATCCTCAGCATTCAACATATACGCCAGGTATAGTTGTTTTCGTTGTCTCTCTAAAAACCTTTTCGAGTAACAAAACCCTGTGGGAAAAACTAATCTCTATCGAAGGGAAAAAGAGTACAACACAATTTCACATTTCGAATCAAAATATGTCTGCATCATATCCTTGGATCCTCCCCCTGATGTCGGCATCTCCTCCTGATTTCGTTCTGGGTAGTCTCTAGACAGTTTCATTAGTCATGAGCTTTTCAAAATTGACTATAGGTGATGACTTATAAGTCCACCATGTCTCCCCCTGATTACTTTTGTTGACGAAGTGATTATTGTCCCTTCATAATCAACAACTTTTCGATTGCACTTCTGGTATTGCAGTTGTCTCATTAAAAACCTTGTTGAGTAACAAAACCCTGTGGAAAAAAGTAACCTCAGTGAAGGGAAAAAAAGTACAACTTACCAGATGCTCCCTCTGATGTAGGAAAACTTGTTTAGTGCAATACATTCATGGGAGTTTGAACAACTTCTTTAGTCCGATATAGGCAGACACTTCCTTTAGTCCTACGCAGTCAGACAAGTTCTTTAGATCTCTGTAGTTTTGCAATCATGGGAGTCGGACAATTCCGTTAGTCCTATACTTTTCACATGTAATCATGGGAGTACAATGCAATTTGCAAGTTCATTAGAAAACTCTACTTGCGTCTTCATAGGGATAAGAATAAACCCATGTCAATTGTTCCTTTTAAGTATCTAGAGGTATTCTTGATACCATTCCGATGACGTTGCGTTGGAGCTGAGCTACATCTAGGTAACAAGTTCACTGAGAACAAGATATTTGGTCGAGTACATTGTGTTAAGTACAATAATGCACTTATTGACTTAGATAGGGATATTCTAACACTTCTGCGTCACCTTCCTATGGACGAGATTGATATTTACGTACATCTAAAGTTCGACCAATCATGGGAGTGTTAGACGGGTGCACTTTGTCCATATTAAATAGCCTGAATATCTTATGGACATATGCAGACTGGTGGAGTAATATTCCACAAGCTCGATGTTCAAGTTCAAGTTCTAGACACATCCAAGTTTTCCCAAGATCTTTCATCTCAATTTCGAATTTCAAATAGTTTGCGGTTTCTCTCACTTCGTCAAAAGTACATACTATGTTCATATCATCGACATAGACAACTATAATTGCAAATCCGGAACTTGTTTCCTTTCAAAACACGCAAGGGCACGATTTATTATTTTTATATCCCTTCCCAATCAAATGATCACTTAGACGGGTATACCACATCCGTCCGGATTACTTTAATCCGTAAAGTGAGCGTTTCAACTTAATTGCAAACGCACTCCGTGGTTTAGAGTTACTTGATTTGGGGCAATAGAAGGCCATCTGACACTTTTCATGAATATCTCTTTATCAAGATCCCCATAGTGATATTATGTAACCACATCCATAAGTTGCATTTCAAATCCTTCTGAAAACTGCCAAGCTAATCTAATTAGCATACCATCATGATGTTCGCTACAAGAGAATAAGCGATCCAGGGGTTTGTGAGAAACCTCGCGCCACAAGGTGAGTCTTTATACTTTAAGACTTCATTATTCTCACTACTCTTTGTGAAAAATAACCATCTATGTTCCACCGGCTTTACACTTGGTCGGTTAGCACTACCTCACCAAATACCTGTATATTTGTCAAAGAACTAAGTTCTGTCTGGATTGCATAGGCCAAATATGCTCTTTGTTTGAATCTAAACAATATAGAGCATGGTTCAATCTCATCGTGCTCTACTTCTGGAGCAACTGAATTATATCATCACTATACACGCATGATCCTTTCATTGACTCATGTGCATTCTCATAATCCATTAGGATTTCATTGCTCTCTAGAATCATTTAAAACTTCGGAGCGTCCTCCAGTTTGATTCATGGACATATTCAGAGACAATTATATGAGATGAGTTCAGATGATATAGATAGTTAGATTGTGCCTTACTCATCCACTTCCTTTCTAGGTGAGCATCAATCGAACCAGGTGGTCCCTCCAACTTCCTTTATGAGGCCACGACCTCGACTACACTTCCACAAAATGTAGTTGTAGCACCATAGTTTATGGTGCATATCCTTAGTTAAGGATTTCTAACCTTGCAGGTACGCTTGCAGTTGGTATGTTTGATCTCGTCACTTTAGTGATATCAGTGTACATTCAGAATATCGAAAATCGTTTTTCACTTCACATTCACATTGTGAAGTATGGGGATCAAGATGAGACAACATGGGAAACACACCACGACAGTTCATGTCGTTCCCTTAGGAAATCCTTTTCCTCACCTCCCCCTAACGACGGGAAGGTTGTCTCATTAAAGTGACTATCCACAATTCTAGCGGTAAAGAGATCGCCTGTCAAAGGTTCTTCGTAGCGGATATTTGTTGGGGATTCATATCCAACATAAATACTCAATCGTCTATGTGGACCCATCTTAGTACGCTGTGGATGCGTAATAGGCACGTGTACGACACAACAAAAAATGCGTAAATGTAAAATATCAGGCTTATATCCAGTTACCAACTGGTACGCAGAATATGGTTGGCTATCAGTGGGTCTGAAGCGAATAAGTAAAACTGCATGCAATATGACGTACCCCAAGCAGTAATAGGCAGGTATTGAAACACATAACTAGTGCCTTAGCTATCATCTCTAACCTTTTGATGTTAGCTTCCGCGAGACCAATTCGGGAATGTATGGGGTACATGATGCTCTATGTCAACTCCTTTAGACATACAGAAATCATCAATTCCTTTAGATGTAAATTCTCCAGCATTATCAAGTATGAAAAAATTGATTGTATGATCATGGTGGTGAGCCCTTATACGTATCACTTGTGCTGAGAGCTTTGCAAAATCAGCATTTGTTGTGGACAACAATGCAAGTATGACCAACGGGTCGAAGCATCATCCAGAACCATAAAATACTTGGATGGTCCGCATTCTGTACGTATAGGTCCATAAATATCACCTTGTATCCTTCGTGAAAATGGATTTTTTTCTTTGATATCTGTGAATGGGTAAATATCTGGAAGCCTAGTCCTAGCCACATCAGTCACATTTTTTAGGAGAGAGAGAAAGAGACGAGAGAGAGAGAGAGAGAAAGAGAGAGAGAGAAAGAGAGACCAAAAATGTGAGATCCCCTTTCCAAATACCATTCTCTTGATATTTATAGAGACCTCTCTCTCCTATTATCCTGACATGTGTCCCACAATCTCTTAATTACAAAAATGCCATTCCTTTATCCTAAAGCTTATCTTGACTCATAGTCTCACTGCCTTGACTGACTCATTTTGACTTCTTAAACACCCAGAATGTCTAGACCCAAGCCCAATTGGGTAGACTCAATTAAGTATGTATCAAGCCCATTAGGTATTAATAAATTTGGGTCATCCACATTAGTCCCCTGACGGTCGGGCGGGCAAAGTGTGCCGGGTCGACCGTCACCCATGGATGCCCAAGTCTAAATTGAATGAAACTATTAGAACGAGGGCGTCGCGATGTGGGGATGGACAAGGCGGAACAGCTGGGAGGAAAAGGGGTGTGCGCGGGTAATGGCTTGACGAGTAAACGTAAAAAATTAATCATTCAAGCATGTATTGGATTCATGGCGACTAGAGGGAATACCATTGATTTCGAAAGAATAACAGAAAGAAGAAATATATGCAGCTGATTTTGGTGTATGCGGCAGTAGCAATTTTAAAGTGATAAGGTAGGTAGTGAGCGGGGTTTGGGAGTAAGTATTCGTGGGTCGCACACCATTTTGTCTTCGTACGCGTGGGCTCAAACTGTGAGTCTGTGATTTGATTGAATGAAGGTGGACTGCATGTTCTGATATAAAGGGGGTCTGGTATGACAGACGCGTTTATAACTGGGCCCCACATGTCGGGTGGAAAAATGAATTTCGGGTTTAAAATGTGAGGCGCGTGAGAGAGAGGTAGCCGAGTAAATAATGATTTTATCGATTTTATCACTCAAACAAAGCGACTGCTGATGTTGTCTGGTGGGCGCGGAGGGCCGTATTAGGCGCGTATGGGACTTGAGAGAGCTTATTGTGGCTGATTTTGTCGTGGCGAGATCAGCGTATAATCACTTTTTCAAATTTGGGGGCGCGACAAGACAAGAGTAGGGAGGGCGCTGATGTACCGGAATTATTAATGAGCCAAATGTTGCCGGAATTGTCTCGGAAAACTGACTCGGTCAAGCGCGTTTGTGTAGTCGGAGCTTATGGAAGGTTAGGCGTGGGGGTGATGCTGGCGCCTCCTTAGCAGTGAACCGAGGAGGGATACCAAGGTCGTTATTAGCACAGGCCCTTAGGCTTCAGCTATTGATGGTGATATCATTCTCGAACGGACTAGATTGTCCTGGTTAGTTGGAAAGGCGCGCAAGTGAAAATTTGTGTTTTTATGGTAATCTGCTACCATGAACGGGGATTAGTCCCCATGTATTTATTTTGTGTTTATATAGCTTAGGCGCGCTGAAGAGGCAACTGGCGGAATCTGCTATTGTGCACGGGGGTAGTCCCCGAGTATCCGTTTTTCTTTTATATGGCTTAGACGCGCTAAAGAAGTAACTGGTGGTTTTTGGGTTCGACTCATTATCTATGTTGTTGTTTAGGAGTACTTTGCTGAGATTGAAGTGTAAATAAGTTGAACTTTGAGGGAAACCAGCGATGTATTAACGTTATCAACCCATTAGTCCCCTGATTGTTGAGGAGGCGCCGTCTCTTCAACAATCATACTAGTTGATAACTACTTGAGGGGGGTGTCGTGTGAGTATGAGCACTTATCACGAGTTCGAATATAAATAGAGGGCAGAAGAAGTATTTTGTAAAAAGTAAAGAGAGGTGACAAATGAATACCTCGTGTTTGACAATCTGAAATGGTGTGTTCGAGTCCATGTTCCGTTTATGAGGTGGATTCTTTGATAGGCGGTTTTCCATATGTGGCGAGAATATTTTCTTTCATGGTACAGTCCCCGAGTGCAACGACGTATGGTACGCTACCATTCTGTTTGTGTATTTGAGCGCCCTTGGTGAAACATGGTGGACATCTCTCCGAGTGGTCTTTGGAAAGCCACCGATGTGTTTGGGCGAGATTTTCCGTGTGATGGACTGTATTTTTGGCAGGCACTGATGCACTAATTGTAGAGTAAGAATCCTTTGGGTTTGGCTTAGTTTGGCTCACATAACGAGGTTGGGCTTCGTAGGCAAATGGATCGAACTCATGATCGTCATACTAGCGCCCTCAGTGGCCTCTTGGAGGCCGAACGTTTTGTCAAGGATATTGACACAGAAATCAAACGATGTAAGCGCGCCATGGCTGTAGGCGCAATTATGCCATTAATCTGAACTTTTTCTTATGTAGATGCCGTGTGGCTTTTTAAAATTTAATGGAAACGTTTCTTTATTTTGACGCCTGTCATTCATGCCCAAGGCAGTTCCCTTTTGCATTCAATGTGCTAATTCTGTTGATATAAAAAAAGGGGGTTTTCTATTGCCTATTCCCCTTTTTAAAATTGTCTCCTCCCCCCCCTTTTTTTTCTTTTAAAAAATCAGGCGTAATGGCATCTCTGGATGGCTTGTGGGTATTAGTCCTTCCCGCTACTCCTGGCGCACTAAAGCGTGCAAATCTTGAGAAAGAAGTGAAACGCTTGCGTGGTATCCTTTTGGAAGCTAAAGGTTTGCTTCAATCACATGAACAGCGATGTAAAAGCGTTCGTGTTGCTTTACCGGATCAATGCGAGACTATGGAGTTGATTCGGCGTGCAGGCGCGGATTCTGTTTTACGAGGCGAGGCGCGTCATCGCTATAATGAGCTCGTACAACAACTTTCTAAAGAGGAGGATTATGCTGGGTATGCGCGGGATTCTGTTGATTTTGTCTCACAGCGCGTTGCTGAATGTGAAACCGAGCTAGCTGAACTGGTTAATGTTTAAAATATGTTGTAATGCCTTTTTACAATTTGCGAAAACGCGCTTTCTTGTAGTTGGCTGATTTTCTTTTGGTTGGTTTTTCTTCATGTTTGTTTAGAGAGGCGAGGTTTACTACGTACGCCTTTGTTTGTGTTAATGATTTTTTGAAAAGCTTCTTGTTTATATCCTTTGTGGGCTAAATTTGTTTTACTGGTGAGGCGCGCGTTGAGCGATCCTCCAAGTACGTTCTTGTTTAATTGCCTCATCGACTAAATTTGTTTTACTGGCGGGGCGCGTTGTTAGGCGACCTCCCAAGTATGTTTTTGTTTATGTGCCTCGTGGGCTAAACCTCTTTTACTGTTAGGGCGCGTGTTAGGCGACCCTCCGAGTATGTTTTTATTTATGTGCCTCGTGGGCTAAATTTCTTTTACTGGTAGGACGCGTGTTAGGCGATTCTCCTAGTATATTTTTATTTATGTGCCTCGTGGGCTAAATCTCTTTTACTGGTAGGACGCGTGTTAGGCGATCCTCCGAGTATGTTTTTATTTATGTGCCTCGTGGGCTAAATCTCTTTTACTGGTAGGACGCGTGTTGGGCGATTCTCCGAGTATATTTTTATTTATGTGCCTCGTGGGCTAAACCTCTTTTACTGGTAGGGCGCGTGTTAGGCAACCCTCCGAGTATGTTTTTATTTATGTGCCTCGTGGGCTAAATCTCTTTTACTGGTAGGACGCGTGTTAGGCGATTCTCCGAGTATATTTTTATTTATGTGCCTCGTGGGCTAAATCTCTTTTACTGGTAGGACGCGTGTTAGGCGATCCTCCGAGTACGTTTCTGTAGTTTGATAGTAGTATATTAATCAGTTGGTATAACGCCTGTCTTAGAGTGGCCGCGTATCAGGCGTAATACCACCGAGCGTGTTCCAATAAAAGGAAGCGTGTTCACTGCGCTCCTGAGGCAGCGTGTTCAGTGCGCTCCTTATGGGTTTTCGGTGCCCAACCGACCAGGGTGCTCAGTGCCCTTTAAAGTCGATTTTGTTATAAAAGGAAGCGTGTTCAGTGCGCTCCTGAGGCAGCGTTTTCATGACGCTCCTATAGGGTTTTCAGTGCCCTTTTACAAAATTGCAAGCATTTTTGAGTGAAAGTGACAGGATGCTCGTGCAATGCATTTCGAGTTTATTTATACTAGGCATGCCTCCATGCGCTCTTTTGCATACATAATCTTAGAATAGAATGAATGAAACTAGCCATCATGGCGAATTATGTGTAAAATAATTGTATTTAAAGGGGTTTCATACATATTAGTGTTGGCCCTTCTCTAACATAGAATTATTAAATACGTGAAATGTGCTGAGGCAATGATGTATAATTGAGCAAAGTATTGATACATTAAATGAAAATACATGTATGCAAGCGGATATTGTGAACGGGCTAGATATCATGTTGGTTGCTAACCAAAAATGATCATATTGTACTATCATATATTGTCGGTAGATTACAAGATACTGACGCGTACAAAAATTCATATAAATTTGCGAAAATTATATGCGAGCAAGTAATCTATCTTTAAGAGTATCTCGTTTTCACAAGCTCCGAGCTCTAGGCAACTATAAATAGGGGCATGTAAAATACACGAGCTGCTATGAAATTTAAAACTATAAGATATAAGACATAAGTCTCCAAACTACTAAATATTAATATCTTTAAATATAAAATTAGCAATGGAACTATGGATGACTTTCGTTTAAGGGTGTGGAACGTGGCTAACATACTTGGGTGGTTGGTACAAGTGTACCGTGTATACAATTGAGAAGTCAGACACACATTAAGTAATCATATGTCATGAAGTAAGGTCGTACACCAAAACACTATTGCTAATTAATAATTGGAGAGAGTGAGTTAGATTTACCAATGCATGCCGCTTGGGGTAGTGGCGTCTAGCATAGTGTTGTTTTGTAATCAGCTGCATTTGCGCCGCGGAGGAGAATGACTGATGTTAGCTTCTTCTATTCAGCTACTCGTGTGGTGGGTCCAAGGAGGTAACATAAGAGTCAACAGCAATATTCATTTTATAGTTCAACAAAGGTGAGTAGTAAGTGTCACACTGAGAATAACAACTTTATCAGTAGTGTTCAAGGGTGACGCGCCATGATGTGATAGCCTTGTGAAAACATTACAAGAAAGGGAGATCATCATGGGAAATCATATGAAATGGGCGTTAGGGGGTCAAGTTTGTGACATTAGGGGGTGGTGAATTGAAATAAAAAATGAAATGGGCGTGTGTGGCAGCTTAAAAGGGTATGGGAGGATAAGTGAGTGAGAGGCGCGGGTGAGTACGAGTAAAGCTTTCGTGAAGCGGGCTGGCCAGAGGTAAACGCGGCGCGGATGGTCATTTGATAGACGCGGGGAAGAATGAGTTCTGCCTTGTGAGATGGGACCCTACTGTGTTATCGAGAAATGTTAGGCGGTACGAAGGTAGGTAATGAGTGGGGCTCAAGAGGGAGTGTCATAGCGTTTTGGTATGGGTCCAGGGAGATGATACTTTGGTGTAGCCGTTGCTGGCGCGAGGTAAGGAGAGACGCGTGTTTGTGAGTTGAGGTTTTTTTTTTGAGGGGGAAAGAGACGCGTGTCACGGTGAGAGTCTGAGACAGTAGAAATGTGTATGGATTATCCTTTAAAAGAAAGTTCATCATATTTTTTTTTTTAGGGACTTTCCGCCATGGATGGCGGATGCAAAACAAACAGAAACTCGAAAAAGGCGACGCTCGCAATATTAAAATATTTAGTTAAGGTTAGAGAACTAGAAATCCCATTTGTGTTACACAGGATGCATCGTCATGCGTTGAATATGGATGGAGTTGGTTTTAGATCTGATTTTATTTTATTTTTATTATTATTTTTTTTTTTCCAGGTAGAACTAAGTTAAAACCAAATATTAGTAAAGAAATATGAACAATAAAAGAACATCGAACCGGTCTCACCATTGTTAATCGTAAAACATGTTACTAAGTGTACTTTGGATAATTAGCCTATTAAATATTGAAGTCTAGTTTTTCATGTGATATAAGTTGGGATCATAATCAAAGCAAAAGTCTGAAAAGAGATGGTACTTATCTTTATCATTTTGGGCGTGTAAGAAGTAGACTGGCGTAGCTTGCAATCGGCGAGGAGAAACGGCGTTGATGTAGCTTGCGGTCGGAGAAGAAGAGGGAAGCGGTGGTCCTGTGGTGGGCGCTGGGTATAGTGGATGGTGTGTTTATTGTTTTGATATCAGTCCGCGGATATCTTCAAAGAGGCGCGGAAGGTATGAAATGAAATGATTAATCATTTGGGTCGATCTGGATTTCAATCTGTGGAGGTGGGAGCAAGTATATTGATCTGTGTGGCTTGTGCAAATGGAAATTAATTAATAATGAATCTTTGGGTTGGTTCTGATCGGTGATGGAGTTACGAAGACCGTCAATGGTGAATGTTGGTGTTGAAAATGATAAGAGCGATGTGTTGGTGAAATTGGTGTAATCGGACGATGATCACAAGCGGCTTTGTCGTGATTGTAGTCTGGGAATGAAACCCCTGTGGGTATTTTCTTTGACTGATTTTCCGTTGAGGAGAGATATCGGCCTTTATGGTTACAGGCTTACTTTGATCAAACTTTGAAGAAGGCGGCTCTGCTGGGGGGAAGAATTCAATGAAAGGTAAAACAAGGTAGTGTGCCAGCCGCTAGTGGTTGTTGGTGGAATGGAGGTGATAGGGAAGAAAATATGATCTCTGGTGGGGATAAGTGAAATGAGTTTGATTTTTGGCTAGATAATGATAGGCGCGGAGAAAGGATTTGTGGAAAAAGTACCAAAGTTGGTAGACGCGGACAAAGTGTGGCAGGCGCGTTAAGTAATGAATAAGGTTTTGATGACTCGTAAAGAGAGAAATATTGGGATAACGACGGCGCTTGCTCTGTGGGAGATAGGCTCGTGTTTGATCCTCGAAAAAAAATAATAATAAAATATTCATAATTTGATTGAGATGTATACTCGTGAGTTGCTCATACTTGTTGACTGGTGACGACGCGTGCAAACATCTTTAGGTGGAATCTGAGAGGAGAAAATAAGATGAAAGAGATTACGTGAGCGCGCGACATGTGATAGACGCGCTGGAGAGAAGCAGAGCAAAGTGAGGTAAAAGCGGACAAATCTGATGGGCTAGAGACTAGACTCCCACTGTGGTCGCCAAATGTGAATGGGTAAATATCTGGAAGCCTAGTCCTAGCCACATCAGTCACATTTTTTAGGAGAGAGAGAAAGAGACGAGAGAGAGAGAGAGAGAAAGAGAGAGAGAAAGAGAGACCAAAAATGTGAGATCCCCTTTCCAAATACCATTCTCTTGATATTTATAGAGACCTCTCTCTCCTATTATCCTGACATGTGTCCCACAATCTCTTAATTACAAAAATGCCATTCCTTTATCCTAAAGTTTATCTTGACTCATAGTCTCACTGCCTTGACTGACTCATTTTGACTTCTTAAACACCCAGAATGTCTAGACCCAAGCCCAATTGGGTAGACTCAATTAAGTATGTATCAAGCCCATTAGGTATTAATAAATTTGGGTCATCCACAATATCTTTAGCATAGGATGGTCTCGATCTTGTCTTTGCTAAAGAGCAAGCTTTGCATTATGAGTGATGTGCCTTCGATAAGGGCAATGAAGAAAATGGGATAAATGGTATGCTTCAGTTACTTTAAAAGGTGAAGATTACACTTCACTTACTTTAGAAAACAATAACCATGCTTCAATTGCTTTGGAAGCAAATTTTGTGTTTCAGTTACTTTATAAAGCACATTGTTACTCTTCGTCGTAACAATATTTTGTCCCATTTATTTCTCACTCGAAAGAATGATGTCGGTGTGAGTTCTTTAAAACACAGATCATCAAATGTCGACCTGGATGCTCTAGTCGGTAGTGCCAAAGCTTGTATAAGTCGCTGGCCAACAGTTCGTTGTTGGAAAACAATATAAGATTCAATAATCCTAATAGTGGAAATGTACAATCCACTAGAGTGACTCAATAGTTTCTCTAAGATGCGCTTCCTTTCGCATTCACTAGAAGTAACGTAAAGTTCCATTTTCACAACGAATTTCCAAATGTTAGCCATTTGAATTGATATCCTTAAAACTCACAAGGTGTGGTTAGATCTAAGTGCTTATAGAGCTTCTTTGATTTTAAACCTTGTGCCGCTGGCGACAAGATTTGAGCAATACTTCGCCCAATTATTAGTTATTACTTTCGATGATCCAATCATCGTAGTCACAAAAAGGAGTAAAATCAACGAACAATTGTCAATTTCTTAGGATAGTGCAGGTGGTTCCACTATAGAATAGACATTTGATCTCTCCTTAAGACATTCTTTTAAGTACATCACGCGGGAATTTCATACAGATGAACAGTTTATCTCAGGTACTTTTGAGGAAAAAAAATGTTCTATTAGAATGACGTCTTTTACATTCTAATAATACACACGTTAAACAACAGATTATCATAAACATAGTACAATTCTATAATACGTAATAGAGAGATAAGTACTTACAAATAATCCACACTTCTAAAGTAAAGAAGGTTAGAACATGTTTAACTACGGAAAATATATACTAGAGCCAAGAAAACTAAATGTTTAGGCCAAAGCAAAGTCAGGTGTATCCATTAATGGGGCAACGTCCTTTATGCCATGGAAAGTCTGAACTTGCGAGGTTGAGTCAAAAGTAAGATCATTTTCTTCCACGTAGTGAGATTCTTGTTCGAGAGTTTTCCGGTACTTTTTGTAGCTCGCAACTACTTTGGTACTAGCCTTGCATTGCTTGAACCATCGTCTGGTAAATCACCACTAAACAAAGTGCAACTCCGTCTGCATCATTTTATTGGCGGGATTCTTAGGTATTTTCTCGAAATTAGTGTCACTACTAGTATGCCAGAAGTCCCTTCTCTGCGACAATGACAAATTTCAATACCATTTTTCGTGAGACCAAATTTCTTTATGGTCAAGATAGACGCAAAAATAATAAAAAAATATTCTTTATGATTGTAAAGGTAACACGAATAAGTCATTGACCAATTTATGATCATAAGCCTGACATCAAAGTTAATTAACCAAATTTATTTATTGTTTATAACTGTTGGATAAATTGCAAAACAAAAAAAAACGACTAACCAAATTTCTTTATGGTCTTAGTCAGTTGTGTTCAAATTGCTAATCAAATTAGTTTATGATTTTAACAGGTGCATCTTGTTTGCTAACCAAATTACTCTATGGTTTTTAGTAAAAGCAAACATTTTTGTTGACCAAGTTATTTTATGGTTGTAATAGCGGCAAACCGTTTGCAAACCAAATTACTTTATGGTTATTTGCAAAGTGCGTCTCGGTTGCTGTCCAAATTTCTTTATGGTTCAAAAAATAAACGGGTCAAGTCAAAGCCAACCAGGATCATCACCCGGTCAACATTTTAAAACTAATTAAAGTTACAACATAGTATTGCATAAATGGTGACATTTTGTAAAATAAATAAACAAATTAAATATTTTAATACCCAAATTAATTGAATTGAAGAAAATAAAACGTTTTTCTAAACAATAAATTCATTAATTAACACTATCAATCATCCAAAAAAAAAAAAAAATTGATAAATATTTTTAAATCTGACATGGATTCCCAAAGAAATACTAACGAAAAGTATATGTATATCAGAATATTAGACCACCAGACCACAAACAGATTAACAAAGTTAATGGTTAAAGAGTTAGTTGTCAAAGTTAAAAATGATACATGGGATAGGACCAAATATGGATGCACCAAAACACAAACAACATATCACGGGATTTGGTTCTGACTTCATATAGTCAAAACCGGAACGGCCGTCTCTCGACTTAAACCAGATCTGACGCAAGGTAGGTGATCACTTGGGTTTTGGAATAGCTAGGGATCAGACAGGATAGGTCTTGGGTTTTGGATTAGCTAGGGCATCATGCGTTCTAGATGGGTACCAAGATTTCAGAAAAGAAACCAAGTACCTGATGCAACTATGTTTTTTTTTTTGTAAAAACAAGATAAGAATACATGGATTAAAAATGAAAAAACGGATTCAGTGACCACCTTGCATATGTCGCCATCAAAATAAGACAAAACTTCACAACAATATTCTATTATAAGCACTGACATCACAATCAAATGCAATATATATATAATCAAGTTCAATTGAAAGTATATGCGGCGGTATACCTGTATGTGAAGTATGTGAATGAATAAAAAGTATCAAATCAGATCCAAGCTTTGCTCCCGTGCTGATTTAACGATGCACAAGGGTGAACTTCAAAATTGGATTGTATGTTATCGACAACAATCAGTGATGTCGATCAGAGAAATGATTTTTTTTTCCCGGCTACTAGGGTTTTAGAGCATCGTGTGATAACGTGTTAATTTGGGGATAATCTTATTAGATCAGCAACTGTAATAGTATTACATAGGTTGCTTTATATATAGTTAAGGGAAAACCCTAAGTAACTACATTGACCGCACATCCATGGGCCTTAGGCCCTATAACAAATTAAAGATAATAGGTCTCCAATTATTGTTAGAACCCCCAGTCATGGTAAAATTTTGGTTTATTCAATTATCCCCCGCGAGTGGTAATCTTGTTATATTCCAGACCTTGTTAGCACATGAGCCGCAATTCCCCTAAATGAGCTTGCAAAAGATGTTGTTGTCTACTATTTTTTTAATAGATGAAACATGGATTACCTTGAGATTACATGACCGAAAAAATTGTTTATATCTCGTCTCACAAGGTTTGGTAAGAAATTTTTGATGGCTTGAGGAATCCCACTTATAAAATAACTTACCGTTTCAGACATTTGGCAGCTAGAATGCAAGCTCTATTTTTTAGTTTCTAGAATTAGATAAATAATAAATATTGTTAATGAAAAAGGAGGGGTACCGAAATACAACCAACTTTTCGTTTGGGCTCGTGAGTCTTATGGTTTAGGTTTGGACGATCTCAAAAATCAATATCCAAACCTAGATAACCGGAGTTGTGATCTTGGGGATCAAATCAACAAAGTTGGGACTTTGGAGTTAAACTCTACGGTTATTGAATAACGTACTACTTGGTGCTTTAATTATATAATCAGAGATATAATGCGGAAAGTAAAAGCACACAAGACACCAGAGATTTTTTAACGAGGAAACTGCCTTGCAGAAAAACCTCGGGACCTCGTCCAGATTGAACACCGCCCAGTACAAACTGACTACAAACGCTAGCCTACTATAAGACTTCGGTCTGGGATGTAGCAGAGACCAACTCCAGCCCTCCAAGCGAATTGGCTACTGTCACACTCCTTACGTCTCTAGATCCCCCACAGATCGTCACGCACTTGATTCCCCCAGCTGACGTCATTTACAGGCCTAGGAGTTGCTTTGACCGATGTCAAAGGCTTGTGTCAGCAATACTGGCTTTGCAACCTAATTGTTGACGTATGGTCTAACTGTCCTCTATCAGTTTACCACACACAAGTTGACTTCCTTCGGATGATTAAATCCAGGTCATACGGAAATCTACTTCACAAATCAGGGCTGACAAGCAAACCGAGTAAGCTATGCCCAATCTGTCTCTACCTCAGTTATACATGAAGAATCACTTAAGAAACTTGTATAACTGGAGCTAACTAGGTCTTACAACACCGAGTGCAGCCGTGCGTTGCTACCTTTCAACCTTGTGTGTAACGTATCAGTTCTTCAATAGTCGTATAACAGAAGAGACGGAGTATGGAATAGACAAGAACGTGATCATGTTACCAAGGTTACAGGTTAATCCGATTTCAACCAAATATGGTCTCAATCTCCTACCTGTGCTTCCCAACTCTCAAGAGAAGTCTTTTATAGTCGTAGGGAGTTCCCAGAGGAGCTGCAACCTATAGAGGATGATTATACCACAACAAGCATTCACCGAAGTGAAAAGAGCTTACGCTACCTTCCCTAAGGACCTTCACGTATGCTTGATGCTTGCGGTATCTGTCCATAGACACCTCTATTTATAGCATTCAATAAGATAGGTTGCTTTGGAATAAAGCAATCAATTACTTGTCCCACAAGTTAAGGAAACCCTAAACTTGATAACCAAGTAATAGAGATAAATCTCAAATTGAATTATATTTATCATTATCTGCCAAGTGTTTTGTTAGCTCAAAAACACTTCAAGATAGAATCCAACAAACCAGAGATAATCTTATCTTATTGACTCATTGAGGATCGTTAGATGGAACACAAAAGATATTATGTGGTATACAAGTCCATCTAAGAGATAAAGGAGTTTAGAGTTTGACCCAAGTGAAATTCTGAAAGAATATCCACTAAATCCGACACCAGCAAAGTAACCAACATTGGGTTCGCGTCCTAGTTCGCGAAATGTTCAGGCACTTTGGAACTCAGAAGAAATCCGAGTTTCTGGTTTGCGAACCGGTTCGTGAACCGTCCGCCTGTCAGATTTCGTCAAATCTGGATTTCGTTGGAAGTTCTGGACTGACCCAGGACTTAGACGTGTGTACGTCCTCAGCTGTAATCCATGGAATCTTTGCTCAAGAGTACTCCTTTAGATTCATCCATATCCAACTAACGATTTGCAAGCAAACCATTGTAATGGACACATGGCACCGAATCTATCTCATTCATTCTTGTACTCACAGTATTTGTGGGAACAAACACTGGTCATGACACAAGGCCACATTAGACAAGAATACGATCTCAATCGCTATTATCACTACTAAAGTAGTCGACTATATTTCGAAAGAATAGAGAAAGTAGAATATAAGAATTTTCATAAAGTCATAACTCCTACTAACCTTTTGTCGATGAAGAATAATTGATGTCTTCTTTGTCTTCACAGTCTTCGTCTTCAAGGTCTCTACTACTTTGTCTATATCCCAATTCCGAAATCTAAACTCTAGTAGGCTAAATCAAGAATTGAGTTTTGACACCTAAAACTGACAACTAGCTTGACATACCAACGCTAGTGGGTTTGACCAGACAATGTCCTAACATTTAATACATAACCTTATTTTTTTGTATTGCCTCCAAACAACCCGTTTTTATCCTTCATGTAGCTGGATAAAGCAAGAGAGACATCTTCTAAGACTTTCTCTATGTCATTGTCAATATGCACATTCAGATGATTCAATTGCCTTAACCACTAGATTGTGGTAGAAGATGCATGTTCCTTAATATCCTCCCCATATGCTGCTAGAGCTGTGAAAGATCCCCCTCTCCTGAAATCCCATGTATGGATATAAGTTACAATAACAACAAAAGTATAAGTTGAGTTCCTAGAATTAGCTAGAGTTATGTTAATATTGATTACGAATTGAGATTCTAAGTTGAGATTCTGGTTTTTCTGATGATTACCTCGTGGTTGTTGTCTAAGTTGTACATAACATTTTTATTACAGTTTATCATAGTGATAATGAAGTGTGCAACTCTACAAGTGTTCAATTTTTCTTTTTGAAGACCCACTCATACATAAATTAATCAAGATTCCCCATACAACAGTTACCATAGTTTCTGGCCAATTATCAATACTATTATTTCCAATGTACAACCTTTTAAACCAAGAGAGTAACCAATCATAAAAATAAATATTATGAGACATGGACAGGAACAACCGAGTGAAAACATAAATAACAAGATCACATTTCATGAAAAAATGAGTTGAGATTCTTCCTACTTCCCATAATTAGGGCAACTTTTGTTAACAAACTGAATTATCCCACAAGTCTCTCATTGAAAGGAAAATGGAATGCACGCACTTCCAAATAAAGTTCTTGATCCTCAGAGTAACATTTTCACATTCCCACCAAGTAATCTAGTTATACTCCAGACATTACTACCAGCTTAGCCCGCAAAAATTGTTTTTTTTTTCTCTTTTTTTTTCTAATAAAGTTGCAAAAGATGTCGTTTTTCTTAATTAGTTGAAACAGGGATTACCTTGTGATTACATGACCGGAAAATTGTTTTTATCTCGTCTCACAAGGTGCGGTAAGAAATTTTTGAGGGCTTGAGGAACCCCACTTATAAAATAACCTATTGTTTTCAGATATTTAGTTGCTAGAATGCAAGCTCTGTTGTTTTCAGTTTCTAGAATTAAATAAATATTACAAATACTATTAATACATAACCTAAATTTTTTTTACTGCCTCCATGTAACCTGATTATATCCTTCATGTAGCCGGATAAAGCAAACGAGACATCTTCCAAGACTTTCTCGTTGTCACTGTCAATTTGCATATTCAGATGATTCAATTGCCGTAACCATTAGATTATAGTAGAAGATGCATGCTCCTCTATATGCTCCTTATCTGCAACTAGAGCTGTGAAAGATCCTCCTCCCCTGAAATCCATGTATGGATATAAGTTACAGTTATAATAACAACATAAGTATAATTTGAGTTCCTAGAATTAGCCAGAATTATGTTAATCTTGATTGCGAATTGAGATTCTGGTTTTCTTGATGACTATCTCATGGTTGTTGTCTAAGTTGTACATAACATTTTTATTATGGTTTATCATAGTGTTAATCAAGTCTGCAGTTCTACTAATGTTCATTTTTTTTTCTTTTTGAAGACCCACTCACACATAGACTAATCAAGATTCCTTATATAACACTTACTATAATTTCTGGCCAATCATCAACATACTATACTACCTTTTAACCAAGAGAGTAACCAACCATAGAAATCATCATTATCATACATAGACACGAAAAAAATCCTAGCCTAGTAAAAACATAAAGATCACATTTCATAAAAAAAATGAGTTGAGTTATTTCCTACTTCCCATAATCGGGAAACTTTCGTTAACAATCTGAATTATCTCAGTTTTGAACACACACTATATTAAGAATCTGCAAGCACTAACTTAATATCAGACTTCAGACTAGCATGCAGTTGAGACCAAATAAATCCTACAAGCTATACAACTGTAGTTGTGCCTCTAGGTCTCTTGATTCTTACAAGAACATACGCACTCGATTCCCCTAATTGATATCCTTTACAGGCCTAGGAGTTTCTCCACAGTCCCTCATGATCAGGATTAGCGCTACTCTGCCTTTAACATGACGCCTAAAGTGGATTTCCTTAAGATATTCAATCAATTCGGGTTTATACTCTTCAAAACTTATAAAAATACCTATTTAATTCTACCCCATAAAGCAACAACCTTAACTCAATATCGATGTCGTTTACTTTGTGGAACTTCTAGGGAGTATATATATGAACGCAACGTCTACTAACAAAGTTTCTATATAAATATTGTTTACTTGATTAATCATTCTTCAATGACCTTACTGCAGGAATATGGATCTTAGAATAGACAAGAGCAGTTAACCAAACAAGATCTACAATATCAATGAACAATCAAGAAATGATCATGAATCCCTAAATGAAGTCTTTACAATATCCATAACCTAATTCTTCGAAGAGCAAAGGTTTCGAGAGGACGACTAATCTTGCAACAAGGATACACAAATGTGTATAGGATTGACGGTGATTGTTGCAGGTAAGTCCTCTATTTATATTGATCATTCAAGATCGGTTAGCTTAAGAGTTAAGCAGCCATTAAATTAGGGATCAAGCAACTTCATGAACGTGGAGGTCTATTACTTTTGCTTAGGTCCAAGTAACTTGTGATAACTCGATCCAAAATATTTAATAAATTAAATCTTAAACTCAAATAAATTTTTTTTTTTTGTTAAAAAATGAAATTTAATAATATATTTTAAATTACAATACTGTAAAATAATTACAAAATCGAAAGTAAATAATTAAAGCAAACCAACATTTCAGTTTAATTTAAAATGCCCAATGTCCAAATTCCCGTGATACAAAATAATTTCTTTGATCAAAAAGTCTTTTTTCATACTCCGTGGAAGAGAGGAAAGAGAAGGGGTGAGCAAACCACAACTCAGTAGAGAATTTCCAAAAATATTAGTGCGCTGAAAAACAAATACGTGCAGCTGATACATAATTACAACCATGCATAAAATTCTAATTAAATTACTTACGTCTTTGACAAACCACTTCTAACTAACATTCTAATTTGTTAGTGTTAAGGCAGTGTCGGTAAAATCTACTAGTGTTGGTATGTCAAGCTAGTTGTCAAGTTTAGGTGTCAAAACACAATTCTTGATGTAGTCTAGGTTTAGATTTTAGATATGGGAATTAGACTAGGTAGGTGATACTTTGAAGACGAAGATTGGAGCTTCATCACGAAGACATCATTACTTCTTCATCGAAAAAAGGTTAGTAGAAGTTGTGACTTTACGGAATTTATATTCTACTTATTCTATCATTCGTAATATAGTCGGCTACTTTAGTTTAATAGCTTATTGAGATGTATTCCTATCTACATAACTAAGAGTTGTGTTAGTATGCTTTACAAGTGTACTAAGGTTATAGGATACGTATGAGAAAGATTCAATATATTTTCCAACACAATGGTTTGCTTGCAAGTTAATGTGGGAGAATGGTGAATCTTAGGAGTTATACTCTAGAGCTAGCATTGGAGGATTATGGTTCAAAATGTAACAACGTCTAAGTAATATGACCCAGCCTACGTACTTCAGAGCAGCTCCAGTTAAAACGACTTGAAGACAGTTGGCAGTTCGAGAATCTGTTCACGAACTAGAGCTTCTGATTTTCTCCCTAAACTCCAAAAGTGCGTTATATATGTACTGTGAACCTTAACACGAACAAGATCTCCGTCTTTTCAGCCTGGATTTAAGTACAAATGGTTTGCGAACCGTTTGGTGAATATTTTAGGATATTTATGCGGCTTTAACAGAGCCTCCTGAATCTCAGAAATAGATGAACTAGATTTTTATCGAGAACATCTTACGCGGTTCATCTAACGAATCTCAATGATTCAATAAGATATCAGTTGTTCACTCTTGTGTTGAGACCATATCTTCAAGTAGTTTTCCTCTACCAAACTACTTGGTGATAAACTCTAATTGGTTATGTGTGATTAAACTGTGATACTTTGTGTGCAAGTTAAGTAACGAGTTCGTTTACACGGTCACAAAACTAACTTGTAGGACAAGGAATCTATTGCTTTATTCATAAGCAACCAATCTTATTGATTGCTATAAATAGAGTACCCTAGAACGAAAATTGTAAGCATCAAACAATCGTATAATACCTCTGTGGAATTCTAAAAAATCTTTGCACTTCGGTGTAAGCTTGTTGTGAAGAATCTTCCTCTATTAGGTAGCATTTTCTTCGTGGGATTTACCTAATGACTATATAAGACTTCACTTGAGAGTTGTGAAGCACAGGTAAACAATATATTCCTTCTTGGTATTTATCAGAGTAACATGTAACCTTGGTTACTTCAACTTGGTCTTGTTTATTCTACGGTTCTTCTTTTCTGCAATAAGGCCATTCAAGTATTTTTTTTATTTTTATTTTCTTAAACGAGGAATCTACAAACGCTTGTAGAAAATTCTGGACCTAGTGCAGTTTTGAATACTCTTAAGAATTAAACCGCCAACACACCTACTCTCAGACTTCGAACTAGTTGGTTAAAACAATATGATCCTAAAACGACTATTAGTCACAAAGCTTCCCCTCAATATTCCTACGCCTCCAACCACAACAAGGTGTTCACGCACATGTACTCTCTTATGAAAATAAACGTCCTTTACTATCTTTCTTAAGAGTTGCTCCACAGTCTTTCGTGAAGACTATCGCTACCCGACCTCAAATCAGATGGCTATAACCTTTATGGACAACAACCAATATAGCGGCAGGTCAAACCACTATATGATATCCTTGGAGACTTAAGATATTTCACGTAAGGTCTTTTACACCAAGATCAAGGATATTTAAGTTTCTTTGGTGATAAACCCCTTGAGATATCAAACAATGTTTAGAAACCAAACTCTTGATAACAATGTCGCCCCAGTTGAAATCAAGTAATTTTGGATACGTACAATAAAGAACTTGATGAACAAAATAATCAAAAATAACGATCTTGATTCCACTCAGTATCTATTAGTTGGGTACACTAACCGAGAGCATCTTGCTTACAAATCTAGGTCAATAGATAAATGTATGTTCTTATCACTACGATCTTGAGTGGCCTTATATCAGAAGAGAATGACCTTAGAATAAACAAGATCGTAAGACTATGATAGAGGTGATAGAACATAACATAAGTACAATACAAAGAAACTAATAAACATAAACTAGTTTCCCTTGAAAACTAATAAACATTTAAGAAGAGTTAAACGAAAACAAGGTTAAAAGAAGAAACGTATGACTGCACTCGGTGTTGTAAGACCTAGTCAGCTCTGATTGTGTAAGTATTAGTTTTCCTACTCTTTTCACAATTGAGGTTGAGATAAGTTAGGCATTGTTTACTTGATTTATACATGCCAGCCCCAGTTTGTAAGTAGATTTCTGTGTAACCTTGATCATATTTAAAGGAAGTCACTTTCAGAGTGTTAATCTGTTAGAGGACAGATAGGACACTGGTATTCTCTATTGAAAAACGGATGGAGTACCAAAAGCCTTCAACAACGGTTAAAGCAACTCCTAGGCCTGAAAATGACGTCAGCTAAGGGAATAAAGTGCGTAAGTTCTTGCGAGATCCAAGAAACGTAAGGAGTGCGACAATAACTGAATCTCTTGGAGGGCTTGAGTCGGTCTCATCTACATCCCAGTCCGAAGTCTGATGGTAGGCTAGTGTTTGTAGACAACTTAATATTGTGCGGTGTTCAAAACTCGACTAAGTCACAGGGTTTTTCTTCTGGATTGCGGTTTCCTTGTTAACAAAATGGTGTCTTGTGTGCTTTACATTCCGCATTATATCTCTGATTATATAATTCAAGCAATACAAGTTGTACGTTATTAACCTGCAGTTAATTCCAATCCTTTCGAGGGATTCACAAAGACTTTGCCTTTCATTGGAATTGATCGTTTACGATCCAATTTAGTTTAAACAGATTTGAATATTTATTTTTGAGATCATCCATATTTTACCATAAACTCACAAACAGAAAAAGTTGGTTGTGCATTTCGGTACCCTTGCTTTTTCAGTTAGGGTTGTTTCAGATGCGCACAAGGATGTCTCTTTTTTAGCACTTTTTATTTTTTGGGACACAATGTCTCTTTGCTAGTACTTTTCATTTCTTTGCAACTCTTTTCTCTTGATTAATACTCCCTCCGTCTCATTTTAACTGACCGCTTTGACTAAGTCAAAAAAATAAATAGATCAAATGAATTTCCTATTGTACCCTTATTAAATATAGAGAGAATAAGTGAATTTCTATTTTTAAGTGGGAAATAATAAAGAAAAAACATATGACTATATTTTTGAAAACTATAAAAGGTAAAAGAATCTAAATATTATCAAAAAAATATATATTCATTAATTTGTTTCCAATTAATCTAAATATTTTTTAAGGGTAAAATATTTTTTAAGGGTATATTTGAAAGTTTGTTGGAAAAATACAGATATAATTAGAAGTTGGATACATTTTTGAGACGAACGAAAATAGTAATAAGGTCAGTTAAAATGTGACAGAGGGAGTATATTTTTGGACTTGCCGAAAAAAGGGTTGTTTCGGATACCACCCAACCGTTCGTCAAACGACCCCTCGAGAGACACCATCTGTCTTGGATTTTCTGACATTTATACCGTCTCTTTCTTCTTATTTCTTTTTATCTCTTTTCTTTTCTGTTTCTTACAATTATCTTTTCAAGATCAAACTATGATCCATTCACAAATATATTTAATTTTTTTTTGCAAATACAAATCCCAATAAAAATGCATTAATAGCAAGGGATAATTAAATGACGTTTAGTATTCACATTTTGTCCAAAGTTAGTGTTTGGTCTAACATTTATCCAACTTAGTGGTTGGTACTTGAAAGTAATTAACGTTGACCTGCGTTGACTATGCTAGACCTAACTTTATTAAACAGATTAATTTATTTTATGAATCTACCCTTGAATATTATAAGTAATTACTGACTCTACCTAACTTCATCTTAAATTGTATAGTACTATCATCTCCTCTTTCAGCTTCAGATGTTCGTATTTTCATTGCTAGTTTTTAAAAGTTAATCTCTCCACATAAAACAAGGAAAACTTAATCCTCAAATTTTAGGTCAAATAAACGAAATCGAAGAAGATGATGACGACGACGGTGATGAGTTCAACTCCATTAACTTCATGAAATTGTATAAATAAATCTCTGTTTCGTCGTTGAAATGAGAATTTACTCGGTCAGATTTGCTAAAGCCTGAATGGATGTAATACCAAGTCTTAAAGACTTTGTGAAGGATTAAGATTGTTAGGTTGTTGTGAATTCCAGTTCTCAAGGAGTTGATGGTACAATTTTTTGTTTGTTTGTAGTAAAACTCCCCATGGCATTAGCACACTGGGAAGTAATTTTATTAAAATCAATGAAAAAGAAAAGAGGGGGGGGCTAGGCCTGACCTCCACAACAGAAAAGGGAAAGAAAAAAGAAGCTAAGCAAAGAAAAGAAAATTACATATTACGAAATCTATATACCGGAAGTAAAGATTTATCAATACTCAACGCATTCCTAATAAATACTGGCGGGTCATCCCACCATTGAGAGGTCATAGAGGCACCATATTTTGCCAGTAAGTCAGCAACAGAGTTACCTTCTCTATATATGTGAGAAAACCTGAACTGGATGGAGGCTAAGAAATGCATACAATTATTCCAATGTACTGCCAAGGACCAAGGAATCAAAGTCGGGTCAATAAGAGCTTGAATGACGAAAGTAGAGTCGCACTCTAACCATAATTTTTGAATGCCTCTTGATTGTGCGAGTCTAATAGCATATATCGCACCCCATAACTCGGCCAGAAGTGCATTGCCAACATCAAGATGCTGAGCCAAGCAACCTCTAGCTAAACTATTATGGTCTCTAAAAATAATCCCGCAACCTGAAAGACCAGTGCTGCCAAAATAACAACCATCGACGTTGACTTTTATGAAGCCAAAAATAGGGGGCTCCCATTTAACCTGAATGATTCTAGGTGCTTTTGGAAATTTCCTTTGAACACCCAAAGTATTCAGAGTCGCAGCATCAAAAGCATTGTAAAAAGTAAAACCTTTACCAAACATACCTGATTCACGAATCAGATTCCGTAGCTTAGCAATGGCTTGATCAGTTGTAGTGCTGACATGCTCAAACCTCAATTTGTTTCGACAATCCCAAATAAGCCACATGCAGTTAATACCAGCAATCCATAGGAGATTTTTGATTTGAGAACACCCTGGGAACTTCCGAAAAGAGGTAAACAGAGAGCTAACCGTAGAGGCATCGACTTGGTATCGAAAAGCTTGTGCTATCCAACTCCACAAAGAAGTAGCAAAGTCGCAGTCGAAAACAGGTGTTGTTGAGTTTCTGGACAGCGTGGGGAAGGACAGAGATTGCAGCAGTTAGCTGTATCACTGCCGAAGAACTTCACATTGTCATCCGTGCTGATCCTGTTGTGCATAATCTTCCAAGCTGTGCACGCACGTCTGGGTGGAGTTTTAACCTTCCAGAGGTCAGAGAAATCCTGCGAGACTGTAGCTTTAGGCCTGCAAAGAGAAAAGGCCTCTTTCATTGTTACATTACCAGACTTACCATGAATCCAGATTCTCTTGTCGTTCATATGTGGAGCTCGAGGTGTTTCAGCAATAAGCTGTTGAAGATTCCCATCAATTTCCGGCATATAGTCTGGAAAACTCCAGTTTCCATCAACCAAAAAATCCGCCACTGTATTGTGCATATTCGCAGTGTCGAGGTCCAAGTGATTAGCAATTGAAGAGCCAATGAGGGTGCACCAGTTATCATTCCAAAAATCAATTTGAGAACCATTGCCTACAAGCCATAAAGTGTCAGATTTTATGCTCTCCCACTGGTTTCGCAACCCAGGCCATACGGAAGATTTCCTGTAAGAAGAAACTCTAAACCTTGCTTTAATGAAGCTACTGAACTCAGATTCAACAGTGAGTATGCGCCAGACGACTTTCATTAGAGCAGCAGCATTAAGACTCCGAAGAGATTTAATGTTCATCCCCCCTTCAGTCCAAGGTAGACAGACCTTTTTCCAAGCAACAGTTGAGCTTTTCTTGGTGCTGATATCACCTGACCAAACAAAATTTCTCATCCATCTTTCTAGAGTGCGAATGCAAGATTGTGGCCACTCATATACATGGAAACTGTAAAGAGCCGAGCTGGTAATTACAGATTTAACGAGTTCGATTCTCCCCATCATAGACAGTGATTTTCCTTTCCAAGCAGCAAACTTTAGTTTGATTCTGTCAAGTAACTTTCTGAAATGCTTCTTTCTTGGTTTGCCCTGAAAAATAGGGATGCCAAGATATGTGAACGGAAATGACCCCAACTGAATACCATAGGTAGCAGCCATGGTATCAGCTCTAGCTGCAATGTGTTTACTTGCAAAAATGGTGCATTTTGCTGGACTTATAAACTGGCCAGAGCAGATGCCGTACTCCTCAAAAGTATCCATTAGATTCTTTACATCTCTCTTGGTTCCTCTACAGAAGACCATAATATCGTCAGCATACAAAACATGAGAGGGTGCCACTGTGCCTCTAGGAGAAGCAATATGATGCACTAATCCCTGAGAGAAAAGATTAGTAATAGCTCTACTAAGCACGTCTTCAGCCAAACAAAATAAAATAGGGGAAAGCGGATCACCTTGGCGCACGCCTCTCGTGCAGCCAAAATAACCCATAGCCTTACCATTCACTACAATGGACAATCTAGCCGAGTGCAAGATAGTTTCAATCCATTTAACAAATTGCGGACAGAAGCCAAACTCTGAGAGAGTTTGAAGCAAAAAGTCCCAACTAAGAGTGTCGAGCGCCTTTCGGATATCAAACTTTAGAGCGATATTCCCACCCCAAGACTTATGATCTAGCAAGTTGATTGCCTCAGAAGTTAAAGCAGCACAGTCAAATATATGCATGTCCTTAAGGAAAGCACGCTGTTGCGGAGATATGATCCTAGAGGCAATAGGGCTAAGTCTTGAAGCTAGGATCTTACCAATGATTTTGAAATGGAAATTGCTTAGAGCAATAGGCCTGAACTTGTCAATAGAATCGCCTCCTGGTTCTTTGGGAATTATCACTACGTGGCTTGCGTTGACATTCGGCACCAACCATCCATTTTGGAAGAAGGATTGAACTGACTTAGAGACATCATCCCCTACTATATCCCAGAAGGTGGTAAAGAACAATCCCGTGAAACCATCAGGGCCTGGAGCCCCAGTTGCATTCATATCATCCACTGCAGCTTTGATTTCATTCCCCTCTGGAACAACAATGAGCAAGTCGTTCTCAACTAGGGTAACAGAGCTAGCGACATTCCGACTGATAAAATCACTTTCAGCTGTCACAGTACCACCAGCATATAAGTCTTGGAAATAAGACACTACATGCTCAGAAACTTCCTCATGGGTGATGAGCAGCTCATCATTGTATTGCCGATGGGTGATTTCATTACCCATTTGAAGGAGTTGATGGTACAATTTTGTGAAGGTTTGGAAAAAGTTTCAAGTTACAAATCAGTTGAAAATAATTAGATGTTGCTGATGGTTTTTGTTGACGAATGGTGGATAGCAATGGCTATTTAGAGTCCTAGTAGTACTAGGGAATATGGGTTTTTTTTAAATTCCAAATTGCAGGGAAATTAGAGTTATAAAAGGAGCTGAAATCAACATCAATCACCCTACTTTTCGTCCGCCACAAAACTGCACTCCAATTGTTTGATAAAATGACCATATGATGTTGTTAATGAGAAACCAATAAACAACAAATACACACATATTCTGAAATTGAATCTTCTTTCCATCAACTAAATCACCATGTCAAGATTCTAAAAGTATAACAT
This sequence comes from Papaver nudicaule, assembly GCA_023529015.1. Lineage (NCBI taxonomy): Eukaryota > Viridiplantae > Streptophyta > Magnoliopsida > Ranunculales > Papaveraceae > Papaver > Papaver nudicaule. Next base: position 48,246 of record JAJJMA010174558.1, read on the forward strand.
CGAATGAGATTTATAGTACAACACAGAGATTTGATGGAGAATGACTTATTTAGTTTGAATGAAGTAATTTTAAATTCTGGTAGAGATATTGAAAGTGGTTAGGGAGAATTTGAAGGTTCGGGAGTGTGAAATTTTAGAGAGATTTGTTATTTCACGATGATTATCGAAAGAGATAATGTTAAGAGAGAACAAAGTGTTTTTAATTGTGATGCAATGTTAGGGTTTTAGGTCACGATGTAACTGACATCTTAATGGTGTTACTACTTAACAAACATACGTCATGTTTGACAGAGTCAAATAGGTCAACGTTATTTTCAGGTACCAACTGCTAAGTAGGATAAATGTTAGACCAAACACTAAATTTGGACAAAATGTAAGTACTAAATGTCATTTATCCTAATAAATTATCCATGGGTATCTCATGGGCCTGGAACTAAAATCACTAAAAACTTTCGTAATGTATTTAACTAAGAATTACAATTTATAGCAAATTTTGTAACTTTCTTTCGCATTTAGTTCAAAATTTACTATTTTTTTTCTAGCTTTAGCTCTTCTGACCATTTGACTACCTCCCATCATCCTTGCCATTCAACTTGCTCCGCACTCTCAGCTACATCAAGGTGGATACATTTTGCTCCTTCAAAATACAAAATTCCGCATAATAAGTCCAATGCCACCATATTTGGAATGATATGAACCATCCGAATTTATGGTCAAAATATCTTGAGAAGGAGGTCTCCAGTGCAAATTTGTTCTGTTAATTCTACAATGTTGTCAATTATTTGGTAGGGTTAGATATACACTGATCATCAGTGATTTTTGTGCAATGCCGAATGAGATTTTCAGGTGAAGTATTCTTGTGTTGAAAAGCCACTTGACATCTTTCAGACCAAATGGTCCAGGCAATATGCCTACCTATTTTTGCCATAGTTTTCTGATCTTGGTAGTAGTCATCAAACAAATTGCATATCCAGTTTTGTAGACTCTGATGAAAACTACTGATTCTCCCGAGCATAGAAAACCATATAGCCCTGACATAATTGTAAGCCATAAAAAAATGGGTGGCAATTTCAGAGATACTACTACAAAAAGGCATCTAGTATCCAAATTACTTATTGCGTGGGCAATTCTTTTTCTTGTAGGAATGATGTTTTTAATGCGCTTCCAAAGAAATTGCTTGACTCTTGTGATGATGAGAAAGTTTCCACAGATTTTTGAAGATTTTCTTAATTGTCTGGTCCAGCCTGATCATTGGTTTTATTCATGTAACTTCCTCTAAGCTGATTTCCCTGGAAATTTAACACTTTTTCCTCCAGAGTCCATATAATCTTGTCACCATGTTGAAGGAGGACCTACCTTGAGTGGCTGACAGTGGTGTATCTTGAGTGACCGACAACACCTACCTTGGGAGAAGGAGGACCTTGAATATCTGGAATTCATTTCTATCTTCTTACCATTTCCCAAGTTTCATCAGATGTGTCCTAGGATGAAATCAAGTTTAGAGCCGATACATCTCCATGCCCATGGGGAATTACTTTTTATCTTCCAAGTTAATGACGTCACCATCAAGAAAATATTTAGTAGTTAAACTCTCGTACCAGATATAATCAGAGTCAATGTACAACTTTCATGCAGACTTAGCCAGCAAAGCCCTGTTAAAACACCTTGAATTCCCGAAATACAAACCACCATTCTCTTTCGTTTGACACAGATTTTCCATTGTACTAACTAAGACCTTTATTTGAAGATTTGTGTCTCCAGAAAGCAAACTGATTTGAACTCAACTTGTTAATAGTTTTCATCTAGAAGTTTTAAATGATGTCATGTGATGCACAAAGATTGCATTCAGGACATTCTTCAGAATCTTCACCATAACCGTTCTTCAAGCTTATGACATATTCGTACCTCTTCCTTTTGCAATTTTAGGGTTGCAAAAAAAAAAAAATCTCTACGGTGATGAGAAAAAGGAAGTCCAAAATATTGTTCTTTATTAAAATTCACTTAGTTTGATTCAAAGATACTAAGAGCATCTCCAACAATGAGTGGATGTCTTATTTTCTTACGACACATAGGATATAAGACCCTCGTTTAACCGAAATCAATCTCCAGTAGTGGGGTCCTATAAACTAGGGTGATGACGTGGACAAACAAAAGGTCTTACAGAAAGTCTTATCTAGACTTTCGGTAAGACCTCCATGTCATCGATTTAACTAATTTTTATATTTTATTTTATTTATTGTTTAAAAATAAAGTAAACCAATTGAAAACAAGGAAATCAATTTATTATGTTTGGGAGTTATCAAAAAAATTGCAACTCAATGTCAAGATAGTGTCATTTTAACCACGTTATGGGATCCTTCCTCTTTTATTTTTGTGCATGATTGTATGTTGTTTTGCAAAACCAACCTCACTCAAATGAGGGAGCTTCTTAAGGTCATTGATGAAAGAAATGAGGGAGCTTCTTAAGGAACTATCTTGACAGTGTGTCGCAATTTTTTTGATAACTCACAGACGACAATGAATTTGAAGCTAATTTTTTTGGAGCACTTCTTCTTATAGACCTTTATGCTTATACCAAAAATGAGCGCATTCTGATATGTATAGAACCACCATCTACCAATTGTCGTTTTAACCGTTGAAAAAACTAACCAATAGTTAGTTTTCAAAGGTGTAGAAGGTGGTGTTATACATCTCGAAATGTGCTCATTTTTTGTATGAATATAGAGCTCTATAAAAAGAACATGCTCCTAAAAAATTAGCTTCAAATTCATAGGTGTTTGGGAGTTATTAAAAAAATTGCAACACAATATCAAAATAGTGTCATTTTAACCATGTCATAGGATCCTTCCTCAAAATAAAATAAATACCGACGTGTCTGCATGAGAACAAACTAACATAATTTTAGAGAAACAAGCCTAATGTTTTTCTTGGTTAACCTAAACTGCTACTAGTAGTGTTGGTGGTTCAGGATTCGAACCCCTAGTTTTTCTCCGCCGATGTTCAACAAAAATGAATCCGCGTGGCACTGTATACCAGCAAGACCCAGTCACCAACCAAACACATACGTCGATGAAGATCGTGATTACTACTATAACATAACGATCATCCATTTTCATTTTTTCTTTCTAACTTATTTTCTTCAACGAATTAAAATCAATTTTTAATTTTTACTATTAATTAGCAATGGTCTCCTTTTCCATTTTCAGGACTTCGTCTCGTTGTTTCTGTATACAATATTTCTTTCCCTCCCTCCATATACCATCAGCCCTGGCTCTGAGGCCTCATCACTCCTCATTTCTCTCCCTTTCTCTCATAATCTAATAGAAACCCGATTACTAGGGGAGCTCACAAACAAATGGAGACATCAACATCTCCTTCTTCTTCATCTTCATTTGTTTCCAAAGCTAAAACAGCTTTCCATTCTGCGGCAGCAAAAGCGGAGAAAGTTCTGACGGATATTAAAGTAGATTTCAAGTCCAACCCTCCTGGTTTCTCTCTATCACTTCCATTCATTCGTTCATTCACTCGATTTGGATTTCGTTTTTGGTTGTTTAATAATAAATTAATTTATACATTTCTAAATTTCGATCGATCTGAATTGGATTATTTATGTTTTTTTATTTTGTCTTTTGGATTCTGTAGAAGCTAGTCAAGAAGAAGAACAACAATTTGATAAGAGTTATAGGAAGTGTCGGCCTGAATCAATTTCTACAAAGACCGATAATAAACAGGTATTGATTTGGAATTTTGTTTTTGAGAATTTCTCAGTTGCCGTCCGTTTATGATCATAGGTGATAAGTTCTTCGCATCTTTAAATTTGTACACTGTAGAATTATTGATGCTAAGCTTGCTTGATTGAATCAAGCATTTTGATTACTTGCATTTTGAATATGTTGTGCAGTTAGGGAGAAAGCAGGATTGGCAGGATAGGTTTAAAAACATGAGGAGAGGGAAACAAGAAGCAGACCATAAGAATGATAACTCTCCCAAGTCGAGTTCTCCTGGGTTTAAAGAAAATACTAAACAGATAGATCCCCGGATGAAGGTAAATCGAACTTTCAGTGGTTCAAAATTAAGGCTAGCTGAATTGTGAAATGTTGTGATTGTTGGATTATTGCTTCTAGGCTTATAATTTTGAGTTATGATATGAATGCTTGCAGGAAACAGGAAAAGGGCCACCTTCTGCAGAAGAAGAGGACCTAAAGAAGAGCGGGCTTAAGATTCCCCCAACATCAGTTATAAGACAACTCGCAGTAGCTGTTGAGTAAGATCTAAGCCTTCTTACATTGTTTATTTTCTTATGTCAGCGTAATTCTTTGTAGAACTTGTCAAGTAGTTGTTATCATATACTAAGAACAAAAACTTAGTTACTTGTCCTTTTCGTCACTGATAATAGCTTCACTACTCTTGTTTTGGCATTTTAATATGCTCCATTGTGTCTTGAAATCTGTCTTAGAACCCAAGTAAT
>JAJJMA010174567.1:0-13229 GCA_023529015.1 Papaver nudicaule
CCTCAAGGGGCAACTAGAGCCCGTGGGAGAAGAAGATCTCATGGCTCTTGCGTGAGCACAATGAGGGAAAACCGTAAGCCCCCCACCAAGATTCAGCCGCGCCCTGACTTCGGGCCTCCAAGATTTGACCAAGGCAAAGTCATGGGGCTCCAAAATTAGGCCAGGGCAATAACATGGGTATCCATAATTAAGTCGAGGCTATGGCATGGGTATCCAAGTGCCAAGGCGCGCCAAAGACGTGGATGTCCAATATTAGGGCAAGTTAGAAACATGGACATCCAAGGCTAGGGCAGGGATTATCCTTGGGCCTCCAAAGAGAGGGGGCGTGAAGCATTGGCGGGGACTAAGCTAGGCCATAGGGAGATGGCTAAAGCTAATGGCGGGCTAAGCTAGGCGGGGCTAAGCTTAGGCCGAGAGAAAGAAAGCCAAAGTAATGGCGGGGACTAAGCTAGGCGGGGCTAAGCTTAGGCCACGAGAATAAAGACCAAGCAATGGCGGGCTAAGCTAGGCGGGGCTAAGCTTAGGCCACGAGAATAAAAAACAAAGTGTTGGTGGCCTAAGCTAGGCGGGGCTAAGCTTAGGCCAAGAGGAGGAAAACTAAAGGTGTTGGCGGCCTAAGCTAGGCCAGCCAAGAAGTAGATGGCGTGATAGCTTGGCAAGGCTAGGCTTAGGCCATAGGCCAAGAATGACCGTGTATACTCCTTCTTTGCTAAGTGGCGTGAATGGCCTAGGGTTTTGGCTCGAGCATGAGCTAGGCTAACGCGTATGCGCAGGTATTTTATTGTATAGGCTAGGGATTGTGGACCATGCTACTAGGCCAGGGTCGTGAGACATCAAAGTATGGCTAAATGCAACCAAAATACCTTATCCCTACTATAAAATAAATCCATACCTTGTCTCGAGCTATTCCAGGACGCCAGAGATCAATGCGAAATTACTCCTGTGACCTCGTCGCCAAAAACCACCATCAACACTCTTAAGTTTTCAAATACAACTGATAAACCATATCTCTCTCTGTGGAACGAATCTGTTCTTGCCACTATATTATTTTATTTATTGTGAAGGTTAAGAACTGAATTATATTTGTGCGAATTCGACACGCATCAACATGCATTCACTATCTCAGATAATTTGTGGTTAAATTCTTCGAAGGTATCATCCTCAAGCATTCGAAGGTTCTCCCAGTCAGACATGAGGTTCTGAAGTCTAGCTTCTTTCTCTACTGAATTCCCTTCGAACACAGTCCTTAATCTATCCCAAGCCTCCTGAGAGGTTTCACATATGGCCACGTGATGGAAAAGATCAGGTGTTACTGCATGAATGATAGCGTTTAGCCCATCATAATTTTGCTTGGCGGCTTGACTTTCCACGTCAGTATACTTGCCAATTTCTTTGGGGACAGACTCACTTCCTACCACGATAGTTGGAGGTGTGTATCCCTTTTCGACATAGACCCAGGTTTTGAAATCCCGAGCTTGCAAAAACAATCTCATAGCAGTTTTCCACCGTAAGTAATTTGTGCCATCAAACTTTGGTGGTACGTTAGAAGCTCTTATGTTTTGTTCCATAACTCACAAGCCGCGATAAACACAGACAATTACGTCTTTTATGTGTTCACCGGCTCTGGTACCAATTAAAAGCAGGGGTACCGAAATACTACCAACTTTTCGTTTGGGCTCGTGAGACTTATGGTCAGATCTGGACGATATCAAAAATCAATATCCAAATCTATTTAACTTGAGTTTGGATCACAAGTGATCAGTCCGACGCAAAACAGAGTCTTGGTAATTCCTTTGGATGGATTGGGGACAACAATCAGGTTAACAATAACGTACTTCTTGTGTTTGCTTTAATTATATAATCAGAGATATAATGCGGAAAGTAAAGCACACAAGACACCAGAGATTTTTTTAACGAAAAAACTACGACCTGTGGAAAAACCTCAGGACCTCGTCCAGACTGAACACCGCACAGTACAAACTGTCTACAAACACTAGCCTACTATATGACTTCGGTCTGGGATGTAGCAGAGACCAATTCTAGCCCTCCAAGTGAACTAGCTACTGTCGCACTCCTTACGTCTCTAGATCCCCCACAGATCGTCACGCACTTGATTCCCCTAGCTGACGTCCTTTACAGACCTAGGAGTTTCTTTAACCGGTGTGAAAGGCTTGTGTCAATAATTCCGGCTTTGCAACCTCAATTATCAACTGTATGTTTGAACTGTCCTCTATCAGTTTGACATACATAAAGTGACTTCCTTCGGATTGCTCCAGATCATACGGAAATCTACTTACAAGCGGAGGCTGACAAGTAAACCAAGTAAACTATGCCCAACTTGTATACCTCAGTTGTAAAAAGAATTATACAACTGGAGCTAACTAGGTCTTACAACACCGAGTGCAGCAGTGCGTTGCTTCTTTTCAACCCTATATGTAATGTATCAGTTATTGAATGGCCTTATTGCAGAAGAGAAGGACCGTAGAATAGACAAGAACGTGATCAGGTTACCAAGGTTACAGGTTAATCTGATTTCAACCACTAAGGTCTCAATCTTTTACCTCTGCTTCCCAACTCTCAAGAGAAGTCTTTATAGTCGTTAGGTAAATCCCACGGAGGAACTGCTACCTAATAGAGGATGACTATACCACAACAAGCTTTCACCTAAGTGAAAAGAGTTTACGATCAATTCCACATAGAAACTTCACGTATGCTTGATGCTTGTGGTTTTTCGTCCTGAAACCCTCTATTTATAGCACTCAATTAGATAGGTTGCTTAGGAATAAAGCCTACTTACTTGTTCCACAAGTTTAGCAAGTGCTCGTGTAAAACGAACCCGTTACTTGACTTGCACACAAAGTAACCTAGATTTATCTCAATTGGAAATCTTTATCATTTATCTGCCAAGTGTTTTGTTAGCTCAAAAACACTTCAAGATTGATATCCAACAGACCAGAGATAATCTTTATCTTATTGACTCATTGAGATTCGTTAGATGTACCACAAAAGATATTTTCGTGATAAACAAGTCCAACTAAGAGATAAATGAGTCAGAGTTTAACCCGTGTGAAATTCCAGAAGAATATCCACATGGACGGTTCGGGAACCGTCCTTCTGAATTACGGCCAGATACATCGAATTTGTGGTTCACGTACATGTACGTGTACAAATTGATGTTTTGGAACTCAGGAGAAATTTCCGGAGTCAGTGTTCACGAACCGGTTCGGGAACCGCTGTTACTCATAATTGGGGTTTAACTGGATCCACTAGAAGTTCTGGGTTGGGCTAGTACTTAGACGTGTTATACGCCCTCAGCTATAATCCACTGGACTCTTCCTCAAGAGTACTCCTTTAGATTCACCCATATCCTACAAGTGATTTGCAAGCAAACCATTGCTATGGACAGATGGTATCGAATCTATCTCATGCATTCTTGTAACCTTAGTATTTGTGGGAACAAATACCAACATAACACATGGTTATGTAGACAAGAATACGATCTCAATCACTATTAGTATCTCTACTAAAGTAGCCGACTATTTCAAAAGATAATAAGTAGAATAGAAGAATTTCCATAAAAGTCATAACTCCTACTAACCTTTTGTCGATGAAGAATAATTGATGTCTTCTTTGTCTTCACAGTCTTCGTCTTCAAGGTCTCTACTACTTTGTCTATATCCCAATTTCGAAATCTAAACTCTAGTAGGCTAAATCAAGATTGTGTTTTGACACCTAAAACTAACAACCAGCTTGACATACCAACGCTAGTGGGTTTGACCGGACAATGCCCTAACAGTATGTGCTTCAAAAAAATTGTTGGACTATTTTGCTTCTCGTGATAATATATATTCTCCTGTGCCTGATCATGTTCATGTTCACCCAGTTGATCCGGTGGATATTGCTGGAGAACCCTTGAATCTTGTTTCTTTTGGTAATATTATTTCATCTTTTGAAAGAGTTAGGTTTGGGGGTACCTCTTCGTTGTTGACAGCTTTATTTTTGCTTCGATATTATGCTAATATTTGTGTGAAGTTGTTATTAGAATTGCAGATTGTCGTTTGGACAGATCCTCAGATTTTCAGATTGATAGTGTACAGGGAATCAATCTTGCAAGTCGCGCTGACGACATTACCAAGTGCTTGATGGGAGTCAACCCATCCAATTTTGCTTCGTGGGAGTCAACCCACTCGATTATCCTTCATGGGAGTCAACCCATCAGATTTGTTCTCTAATCTTTTGTTTTATGCTTTTATTGCATATCATTTTAGGATAGCTTATTCTTCTTAGCTTGACATTGGATTCGATTATTGGGGACGAACACTGACCACTCTAAGTAGATGGAAACACAAACTCTTGTTCTATAGGAATTAGTGCCCGTGAGTTGGTATATTCGTGTTTGAATTCAAAACTCAGGTGTTAGAAATAACATGGTAGTTTCACCATATCTCGGAATCGTCTTATAACTTTCTGTTTTTATTTTAACAACTTTTGTTTCTCTAAGTGATTTGGTGGGGGCACCAGCATCGAATTGTTATCGCCGCTAGACTTTGCTAGTCCCGAGCAGATAAAAATAACAAAACAAAAGAAAATAAAAGCCTAACTCACTGTCACTGTCAATTCGATGTTGGTGACCCACCAAATCACTTAGAGAAACAAAAGTTGCAAAAATAAATAAGAAAAGACGATTTCGAGATATGGTTCTAACACCTGAGTTCTGAATTCAAACACGAATAGACCAACTCACGGGCACTAATCCCTATAGAACAAGAGTTTTTGTTTCCATCTACTTAGAGTGGTCAGTGTTCGTCCTCAATAATTCACAAGTTTCCCTAATTTGGAGCATATCTGTTAAAAAAAATTGACATCCATTTTCGGAACCCAGCGACTTAATAAGTCGAGAAACACTTGTTAAGTGGTTTTTAAACACCCTAAAAGATATCTTCCCATCATAATCTACTATACAAGAATGACCCATATGAAAAGCGATAGCATAGATAAAATGATTTTATGGGTTGGACATAAAAACTTTCTATCTTTGTTAGTTATGCCACATATGAAACAACTATGATCGCCATCGGAGAAACTCTAAGTTGTCTCATACACATATATTGTATGGCACTCATACCACATTCCTAAAGTAGGAAAATCAGAAGGGTAAAATTTCAAATTCATTTTGACTTGGAGGAGTTAAATTTAAATCCAAAGAGAAGTGGATAACCATTTACCAGTTGGCTTAATGAGAAAGTCTAACCATTTACGTTTTCTATAACAGTAAAAATCTAGCCTATTATTAAACCTCATTGATTTGGGGGCGAGCCCATATTTAATGGGGGCGAAGGCGAATCCAAAATAGGGTTACAATGAAGTAAAGAGGTCATCCCATATGGAATATATTTTTTTAAATACAAAACAACCCTTCATTAGTAGAAATTAATGATATGATTAGGTGTTAACTAAATTTGATTACCAAAAATTATTAGTGTGACATGTTATATTATAGTTATCAAAAAAAATGAAATTAGAATTTTGTGTTTGGAGAGAGAAGAAGGAGAGGGTTTAGGGGGGAAAAACTTGGGTTTACCCAAAATGAGTGATTCAAGTCCTAAAAACGATCATGAGTTTCTCTCAAAGCGGGTTGATCAATCATGTTTCAATAATATAGAAGATGAAGCCGCTATGGATATGTTGCACGATCAAAATCGATTGTACAATGAAGAACAAGACTCTCTTGGGTATGAAGATCCTCTTGATGCAAACGAGTCTCAAAAACACTCAAATGAACAACCCAATGGTGAATACAACGAGGTATGCATCCTAAAATGTCGCGATTGTATGTAAAAATCCTTAAATCTTCAAAATCGTGCTTGTTTTTAAACCAGAGTCGTCATACTCTGTGTTGAAAGCTCGACGATCTATCCAAATCGTCGAGGAATTTTTGATCATCATGACGACTCTGTATATGAAGCACACTCAGAGATGAACAATCGTCACAGTTTTTGTCCAAACCATGACGATTTAATGGCATGCAAATTTACGTGGGGCCATTAAATGCGGCTCGTCATGGTTGTGTTTATAAATGTGACGATTTCGGGGTCTCAAACATATCCTCTCTGTCCCAAAAACCAACTAAATCGTCATGGTATTTTTGAAAACCATGACGATTTTATTTTGAAATACTTAAGTCGGCATACAATTTGAAACAACCTTGACGACTCTTGTAGTATTTCTGACGACCTCTTTCTATGTAGTTTCCTATGTTCGATGCGGAGGAAGTAGACAATCAACCAGAAGCCCTCAAAATGAGACCTGAAGATACCACCGACTTTTATATGACTAATGAGGTATGCCACCATTGTTTTTTTCCGCACGTGTTTCCATGTCACTTGATTTTTGTCCTTTGTTTGAAATTTATCATCTTTGTTAATGTAGACATGGGAAAGTAGAGATGAGGCGGTAGAGTGGGCTAAAACGAAAGCAAAAGAAATAATGTGCGTGGTTGTGCAGAGTAACTGTGTAGGAAAGACTTATGTTCAAATGATTTGCCAGCATGGACGCAAATTTGAAAGTCACAAGAAAAAGGGTGATGTGTACGTGCGGAAGAACGCCAAGCGAAAAGTGTCCAGGACTATCTCAAAGAAGACGGAATGCCCTCTCAGGATGATATTCAATAAGAAGAGAGACCCAGACAATAGGTGGTATTTGAAGAGCATAGTATGTGGTTGGCACAACCATCCGGAACCTGATTCTCTTGTTGGATATGCTTATGTTACAAAGTTGAGTGAAGCAGAAATTGATATAGTGAGGGAGATGAAAGGAATTGCACCCCAAAAGATTCTGAGTGTGATTAAAGAGAAGTTCAAAGGCAACCTTTCCACACTATCCCAAATTTACAACGCTAGAGCAATGTTACGAAGGGAGGAATGGGATGGAAGAATGGTTATGCAACAATCGGTTTGGTTGGCAGAAAAACACAACTATTACATTAATCACAGGGTCGGGATGAAAGACAAGGTAACACACATTTTCCTAGCTCATCCCAAGATGATAGAATTAGCTCTGTGCTTCCCTCAGATATTGATGATGGATTGCACTTATAAAACCAATAAGTACAACCTGCCTTTATTGAACATCGTGGGTCAGACATCGGAGAAATCAGCATTCACAGTGGCTTGGTGTTTTATGCAACACGAGACAAGGGACGACTACAAGTGGGCACTAAACGAATTGAAAAAAATCTACAAGGGTCAAACTCCGGGGGTGATAATAACGGATAGAGATATTGCATTGATGGGGGCAGTACAAGATGTTTTTCCGGATGCAAAAAATTTCCTTTGCACTTGGCACATCCAACAAAACATCTTAGCAAGAACAAAGATTCATTTCCAAAAGCCCAAAGGAAAGACGGGTTGCGAGCGTTCGGAAGAGGAAGATGACCGAAGGAGTAAACTGTCTAAAGATGAACTACAGAAGGAAAAAGATAAAGATGATGCCGAATACGTAGCCGGGGGGGGGAAAAATGGAAGGAATATTTGTTAGACTGGGATGAATTGGTTCACTCGAAGACCAAGGAGAAGTTTTATGCAAATTTGAAAAAGTGGGAGGATTTATGGAGACCCAAGTATCATAAAGCGGTGGATTATTGCATGGATACGTGGTTAACCGAACACAAACAAAGGTTTGTTTATGCATGGACCTATGATTATCCTCATTTCAAGAATGAGGCAACGAGTATGGTTGAGGGATCTCATGGTCGGTTGAAGAGGATGCTCGATGTATGTCACAATGGGGTTGTTATGTTACAAGAAGGTATCCATGAGTATAGTAATCATGATTTGTGGAAGATTCAAAAAGAAATGGGAAAGAGTAGGAGCTCTTTTTTCACCAGTTATAATGAGGAAGAGAAGAGATTTCTTCGTTATATTATGTTCCGAGTATCTCATTGGGCGATAAATTATATGATGGAGCAACGTGCTATTTTTAAAAAGATGGAAGATCAAGGTATCGTGCAAGTTTGTGAATGTAAGACGATGATCGGTATAGGACTTCCGTGTCTTCATCGCCTCGGTAGATATGAAGACCATGTTCCGCTCGAGGATATTCATCCCTTTTGGAAGCAACTCTCATTCATTCCTGCTCATACATTCGAGGATACACAATCTTGGGTCGACACCGATGTGCATCGTGAAATACTTGAATCATACCCAACCATGAATCATGTGAGTAAACTAGCTTTGCGTGAACGCACCATTCTTTCCCTTAATCGTGTGATGACTACTGCTGAAGAACCAGAGATAGAAAAACCAATTGGTAGACCAATCAGCTCAACCTCTTTTAGTGAAATTAGGAAGGAAAAGAAGTTTCAAAAAAGTACTAAGAGAAACCCCACCCTAGCAGAGTTAGTGGAAGCCGAGTACACAGCGGGGGAGAAGAAGCATAAGAGTGGCCGGAAGATGGTGCTTACCCAAGAGAGTTCTGCTGACCCAAAAGCAAAAGTTCTATCCAAGGTTAGAGAAACAACTCAAGGAGTGGGAACATCATTAGTGTCATCGTGGGTAGGAAGTGCTCCAACGGTCGGTAATGAGGAATTGTGCACTCCACAGTCAAACCAACAAAGCGGAATGCAAACAATCGTACTTGAGGTTGGACCAATGAAGACCCCCAGGGATGCAAACACCGGAAGACCATTGAGGACCATTCATACAATTTACAAAAACTATATGAAGGACATCCCTTGGATCATCAGTGATTTCGTCATATCACATGGCGACGTCGATGGGGATGGACATTGTGGTTACCACGTTGCTTGTGAACAGTTGGGGCATTTTAATGACGCGGATGCGATGGGGTTGAGCCAGGTAGAATATGTAAGGGCAGAGATGGCCGCTCAACTACTGAAGGACAAGGAAATGTATATTGATTTGATGCACCAAAGCGACACGATGGTTCAAGCTTATGAATTCAAGGAGTTGATGGCTAGTGTGAAAGGACGTAAGCGAGCTAAGACTGCTTGCTATAAATATTGGATGAAGATGCCTCAGTGTGGCCAACTTTTAGCGGATACTTTTCACTGTGTTGTTCACTCCTTCACTCCTAACTTTCCTTCAGGGAGTTTCACATTTATCCCCTCGAAGGCAGTTTGCACACCGGAGAATCAGAATAGAAGAATTGTTATGGCTTTTGTGAAGGAACGCCATTTTATAGGGTTGAAGCTCGAGGACAAGTGTCCGCTACCACCGGTGCACCTGCATAATTCCAAAGGTACTTTTACCTTAAGTGCTCTAGAGTGGAAGAAGAATTACGAGTTTTCTTTGCAACTTTGGGCGATAACCGATAACGCTTTGCGTAGTATTAACATTCCTGACAAGTAGTGCGCGTGAGTTGTTTGAACAACTATATTTTGTAACTTTGGGCGATAACCGATAATGCTTTATTACGTATTTATAACTTTTTTGTAAGTGTTTTCTGCACTACATCGTGTTTTGAGTTCAGTGTCTTCAAAAGTTCAAAGGATCACAACCCAAATCGTCAAGGTAACTGCCAAAACCATGACGGATGAATACCAACTCGTCATATATAAGGGTCCAACCCATGACGATTTGAGGCAAATTTCGGGCAGAGAAGGGAACTTGGAAGGACCTAAATCGTCATGGTTTGAGTTAATAATATGACGACATAAACCTTAAATCGTCATATTATCTCTTTGAACCATGACGGGTTTAGGGAATGTCGGGCAGAGAAGGGAACTTGGAAGGACTTAAATCGTCATGGTTTGAGCTAATATTATGACGACTTCAACCAAAAATCGTCATATTATCTCGTTGAACCATGACGAGTTTAGGGAATGTCGGGCAGAGAAGGGAATTTTAAAGGATCCAAATCGTCATGGTTTGAGTTCCTAATATGACGACTTGTGGGTAAATCAGTAAAATCGTCACATACGATTTTATATCCTTGACGACTTAGGCATTTAAACCGTCCCAATTGTTCATCTTTTACCTCAAACATTCCTTTACCCTATCGATCAATATGGCCATATGCAATCAAGAAAATGGTTCAAGTAGTAGTGGTTATGCATACCAGCTTAACTTAATAGAAAAGTTCAACTAATTCAACAAACAAAATAACCCAATTCAACAACTAAAGCTAATACAAAATACGTAGGGAAAGGTTGCCATAAGTTCATTCATTCATAGGGATTAAAGACGCGTCGTCCCTTCGTATCCACCATCTTTCGGCCGCGAATCATGTTGATGCGTACAACCCTATCACATTCAATACAACAGCAGCTATAGTGGGGCTTTTCCTGACGTAGTGTATACAAATGACGTTGATGAATCACACGTGGATCATCCTCGCGAATCGGTGGTGGGTTTTGATGATAAAGCTCAGAAGCAAATGGAATTACTGGATACTGACGATGACTGGGGCCAGGCAGATATTCAGGAACATAATCCCCCCGCAATCGTCGTGGGGGAGGTCGATCAATGAGTTCATTCATTTGACGTCGTGGGGGTTCAGGATCAACCTCTGAACCAAATGGATAGCGAGGAGGGCTGAGCTCTTCGAGGCTAGACAAAATAGCAATGACCATGAAATATATTGTCAAGGTTGGTGGAAGGTACGACAAAATAACAAAATCATCACTCACAGGCAGATAAGTAGAATGTACGAGAGCACAAAAACCAACTACATAGAATTTAGGGAACAAAAGTTTAACTAACAATTTAGTAATTCAACAACTAAAGAAATTGAAAACACTTTAAGGAAAGATTGTTCTAAGTTCACTCATTAGGATTGATAACACGCCCAGATCTGGTTACATCCCCAGATCTCTCAATCATGTTGTTGTGACGTATCACCCTTAGACAGGTTGAACAAAAACAACGAAGCAATGGTTCCATGTCACCAACTCTTTTTCGTCGAAGATTGACTACATTATGTGTTGAAAACAATGGTATGAAAACAAAGTTATGTTCATCAACGTTTTCCTCGGTTGGTAGTGGGAGTGGTAATGGAACTAGCTCACTCTGTGGAGCACTTGTCTCTCCAAGGCTGTATAGCATAACAAAGACCATGCATCAATATCGTCACGGTAAGGATGAACAACTTGACGACTCACAAACACATCGTCATGCTTTAGTATAACAATGTGACGACTTCTGAAAGTAAAGTTAAACCATTTTTCCTTTTTCTAACTCTAAAATCGTCACATACCTATCCTAAACCTTTACGACCATATAAATCAAAACAAATACGGCAGGAAATACTGGAACAAAATCGTCATGATAAGGTCTCTGATTATGACGATTTGAAAATTTGCGTACCCAGAATATGAACAATCGTCACGGACCTATATATAACCTCTACGAGTTACCTAAGTCGTCATGATATGTCTATCGAGCATGACGAGTTCTGCAAATGTTTTACCCAGAACATGATGAATCGGCATGGATTTGAGATTTACCTCGACGATTTTTCTTCTGTAACTACAAAAAAATTTACTATTATCATGCGAATCATAGTGTTTGTAGTAAACTAACCTCCTAATTGGAGACTCATCCATGAATGGCTGCTGGGGTTGTTGTTCTTGTGGTTCTTCAAGCTCGGGTTGTTCCACAACACTTGATCTTGATGAAACTCTTCCTCTTCTTCCTCTTCTCACATAAACCAATAAACCATTATTCGATTGTGTTTGACCAACCATATTTGTTTGCAACGTAAGTTAATCAACAATGTAAGTTAATCTACAAACCAAGCTTCTTCAAAATCCGAATTTTGAATGTGTTAATTTTTTTTGAAAATGGATTTTAGAGAGTAAGAAATGTAGTAGAGAGAAGAAGAGTGTGTTGTTGATAAAGATATATAGAAGAGGGTATTTGTTTGGGTGTTTTTTGATTAGTTATGTAGTTAAATTAGTAGTAAGATTAGTGTAAGGACTTTTTAGTATTTGGACACAGTTTTAGCACCCCTTATAAACTTGGGTGGGATATTTGAAGTAGTGCTCGCCCCCATTAAATATGGGCTCGCCCCCAAATCAGCCAGGTTATTAAAGCATCTTGTCTTATTTCACCACTCACATCATTGCCGCAACTTCCGTCGCATAAAGCAGAAGCCCAAGATTATAAGGAATGGAAGACTTAAGTTGTTATTTTTTTTTATCATCATTTCAATCAACACACATCAAAAGGGACGTTTGAATTCGTGAAAAGAAAATTAAATCCTAATTCCAAACTACATCATTTCTTATCATACAAAACAGTCGACTCTTTTCCGGTAAATGAAATTAAGAGTGTGATTATAAATTTTCATACACGAATTATTGTTATCAATTGGTTAGAGAGAAAATAACTCCTTAACTCTTCATTGTTTTCTGGATTTATTGTCATTGTTTATGTGTTTTAAGTTGTTCTTTTTTTTTTGTAATTAAAAATTCAGTTTCTGGTTGCAATAGAGCCGGGTCAAACCAGTTTGGAGCATACTGGGTCGCCTGGTTTAACGATCAGACCAGCCGGGTTAGCCTTTTTATATAAACTAAAGTGGTTTTTGACTAAATTAGTGGGTCAGTATTTGACCCGACCGGAAATATGACTGGGTCACCGGGTCTCCAGTCTGACCGACCGGTCAGGTCTGGTTCTCAGAACATTGCATTCCACTATGAAGTTTGACAATAGGCTAGAGCTTATAACGGCTTAATATGGTGTGTGTTCAAACTGAACGAGGTCTTGGAGTTTTTTGCTTTATTGCAGTATCCTCGACAACAAAATTATGGCTTGCATTTTTTAGGTTGAAAAAGAATGTGTTGTTAAAGCACTTGGATTCAAGAAATCAAAATCGTAAAAGGCCGACCAAAACTAAGAAATGATCTTTCAAGCCTTGCTTAGGTCACAAAGGAAGGATATAGGCTTCGAGAGGGAAGTTGATAAAGAATTACATCAGTAAACTCTAGTTGAAGAATATGAGTCGTGTAGTGCTTGAGTTATGTGGTTTTTGGAGAATTAGACCTGTCGATGAAAGGCCTAATTTTGACTGAGGATTGCAAGGTTTGTGATTGATGATATTGAATCAACTTCACTTTTGCACTGTAAAAAAGTTGAATAAGTAGAAAAGTGGAGACATGGAATCATCTCCACAAATGTAGGGAAAACTTAAAGTTATGCCCACTACCCCACTACGCCAGCGTCGTATCACAATCTTAACTTATTTCGTAATGAGTGTGTTTGTTACACCAT
>JAJJMA010174616.1:8488-33331 GCA_023529015.1 Papaver nudicaule
GGTGGGAGGAAGCGATTCGATCGATTCTTATAAAGAAACTAATATAATTAGAACTCTTAATTTAGGATATAATCTTAGTTTGACACTTTCGATGAGTATGACTTTGATATTGATGCCCCTCGAGGTGGGAGGAGGCGAATCAAAAGAGTCTAGCATGCTGTAGATAAGAATTTCTATGATTTTTTACGTTCTTTGCTAAATGACTTGCATAAAATATATCCTTGTGGTAAGAATTCTATTAAGCATTGGCCTAGGCGAGAGATGCCCCAGCATAAATAATTCGAACTTTCAAAGAGATTTTTCAGAGTTAGAAAATGCTTAGCGAAGGCGAGAAGATTGATTAGCTGCAATTTTGAGTCCGTGTTCACTGAGTCTCGATATTCCCTTTTGAACTTTCGCCATTTGGTTCTAGAGTGTGCTTTTGCTCCTTGAGCGAGCTTGCTTTGGTGTTTGCTTTGTTTCCACACTTTGTGCCACTTTATTTTAGTGCCTTACTCTTTGACGGGATTCCTCCAATATTTTATTATTTGTACCTGAAACTTTTAGAGCCGAGGTAAATAACAGCCACAAAAGTATAATTGAATGGATTATTGTGCCGAATGTTGCCTAACATTATTTAAAAATTCGAAAATGTAGTGACCTCGAATATTGTTTTATAAAGTAACTTAGCGAAAAAGGATGAAATAATATTATTTAGACTATAAGCCATCATGAATTGAAAGCTGTTTTGATCAATGATCAAAAAAGTAGCAAGTGAAAATGTTATCGTACTGTTAGTGGCTGCCTTCAGAGACAATTTTTATAATTTTGAGAAATGTAGTATGGCATGAAGATTTTAATTCAAAACATAGTTGAAATGCCTCAGAGTGGGAAGAATGTAGAGTTTAAGAATTCTCCCTTTTCATGTATAGCTTGTAAGCTATGGCTTGATCGTAGGTGGAGATCGAAGATGGTGATCAAAGATGGATTGAAGCTGCCGTCAAGCTGCCATTTAAAGTTGATGGTTGGCCGAGGTATTCAGTGAGTTTGGCTCGATCGGCATTTCTCTTCGGGGTTATTGAGATGGTGATGCTTGAATGACAACTCAATGAGATGAACTGGTGACCCTCCGAAGTTCATGCAGTCTGGAGTACTTCGCAGCTGTGATTCTGTAGTGGTGTGGTTTGGATATTTTTGACCAAAATGTTTAAATACAATCGACGAACTACGGTAATCTTTGCCTTATTTTTTATTGTTCAATCTGCATCGAGCTACCATTTACTTAAGAGGCATAAAAGTTGATTATTGGTGCTGTATCATCGATATTTCCCTTCTCATTGTAGGTGCTTTTAAAAGTGCGTTTTGCTGACAAGGTTGTGGTGTCGAGTTAATTTCCTTTGCTAGATGCTATGCTTTCCACTTCTTCCATGATTCTTTGGCTCTTGGATGATAGCTAGCTGCTGTTTATTATCTCCGAGGGGATTGCTTCGGAGTTTTCATCTCCTTTGCCATCGAAGATGCCGCGAAGGTTGCTTTCGAAGTTGTGCATACTACTCGTTGTATTATCGAGGATGTTGTTGCAAAACTTTGAAGAGATAGTTGAGTTTGCGCTTTGGCGTTTATTGAGGTAGTATGAATGGTCTTCAAAGGCTGGTTAACGAAGCTTCGAGGTAGTTGAATTAGTTGTTTCGAGATTATTTGATGATGAGACACCGAGGCTGTGCCATCAGAATTGTTACGAGATCTTTGTTTTACTGTTGAGTCATCGAAGTTGAAGTTGGGTGACCACATCTAATCGAGATGGGTCATCGAAGCTTAACAGTTGGGTTATCGAGCACGAGTTAGGTAGTCACCGAGGTTACTGATGCCGAGTGTTCAAAGTCGAGTCATCGAAGTTGTTGAGATTTTTGTGTTGCTGTTCATGGAGTTGGGCCATCGAAGTTGTCATAAAGATTCCCTTCGAAGTTACCATCGAGGTACCACCGAAGTATCATCTTTGCCATCAAGATGGAGTAGTTGGCGGAAGTCATGGAAGGGGGAGTCGCTGCCGGTTGGATAAACACAGTACGTCGAAGTTGAGGTATGTTCATCGGAGCTAAATCATTGATGTTGGACCATTGAAGGTTGGTGATGGTGATTCGTAGTAGAGCTGCGAAGTCGGTGATCGAAGGTGGTTTCGAGCTTGATTGAAAGCGGTTCCGAAGTGTGATGAAGCCTGATCAAAGTTGGGCTGAGTTGTTATCGAGATATCATCACAGTTGATGGTCTAAAGTAGTGGCTGTTGTGATTTTTTTGGAGTCATCAAAGTTGGATTGGTTATCGAGGGTGAGGTTGGTGAACTTCCTTCCTCGAACTGAGGTGAGTTTGCTTGTTATATCGAAGTTTAAGCTTTTGATTCGTGCAAGAGTTGATTTCTTTCTTACGAAAGTTGATTTCTTTCTTTCGAGAGTACTGGTGTTGGCGAAATATCATGCTCTGAGAGTGGTGTGGCTTCGAGGTAACTGATTGCTTCGAGAGAGAGTACCGAGTTGGGTGTTATTCATCAAGCTGAATCGACTTGCTTCGAAATTATTGACGTTCAGTTGTTAACGCTTCCATGTGTAGTTTACAATTTAAACTTGCTGTTATGATGAACTGCTGGTATGCCTTAATCGAGTTGGTATGCCCTAATCGCAGTGGTACTGTATTATCTCCCCGAAATGTAACTTGCTGCTGTTTTGCTTTCCACGTCCTGTTCCGAGGATATTGCTTCGATATTACTGTTACGAGATTTCAACACTGAAGTTTCTTCGTTGTGTTTGCACTGCTGCACTACGGTTGATCTGTTTGTTGGTTGTGTTCAAACTGGTCCCTTTGAGTAAATTTGAGATTATTAATGAAGTTCTCTTCGAAATGGACTGATGTGCTATGTGCTAGCTAAGCCTCGAGTAGTTGATAGCTGTGATTGAGTCATCGGAACATGGCCGCCGAAGTAGTCATCGACAGTTCTTTGTTGGGTCACCGAAGTTTTACTGTGTCATCGAAGCTGTGAAAGACATCAAATAGGATGGCTCTGAGATTTTCGTCGATGCTTCTTTGTTGTGACTACTCTTTCCCATGATTGCTTTGAACTGAGCCCCTACTCCGAGATGATTACTCCGAAGATGGTATTGGCGAAGCAAGAATTCCTTATCAGGCGTCTTCCGCTGAATTTCGACGATGATAGTTCTAACTCATCGAGCTTTCTTAATGCTGCAGTTCAAAAATCAATGATGTCAGTAACCGAAAACAGATTCGATCATTTGTGGTTGAAAACATAATTAGCTATGCTTGATTGAATGTAATGCATTTGGTCTGCTGTATGTCAATTTTAAACGGAAATAATGATATCCAATGGCTCTGTTTGGTTTAAAAGAAAGATCCCACATCTGGGTTCAAAAGTTTTAAATGGGTCTGCTCTTCTGAATCTACTGATGGTAGATTTGTAGACAAAATTCATTTTGAATCGTGATTTTTAGCTCCAAAAAACCCAATTTTTGTTTTCAAAATTCATAGATCTGGAATATTAAACATGAAAAGAGATAAGAAAGAGATTTCTCATGTTAAATCTGTTTGGAGGTGAAGCTTGGATTTCACTGTTGGTGAAGCTTTTATGTCGGGTCTTAATAACTTCACTTTTCCTTTTTTCCTTTTTCTTGAACAGGAAATCTGAAACTCGTAGATTTGCGACGGAAATACCCCTGGAGACTTCTGAATCTACCGGATCTACTGTTTGATCTCGCTGGTTAAACCACTAAGCTGCCAGATATGTTACTGAACCCGCCGAAACTGTCACCGGAATTAGTAGATCTTTATTTTTGGACATTCAAAAGACAGGCAAACCCTAAGTTGTTTTAATCATCCCTGTTTCTAGCGCCAAACTGTGCGAGTGTAAAATCTGCATATAGACTCCACACTCTACAGCCGTTAGATATTTTAATCACAAGTATGAACCCTAATCAAATAATCAAGGTACAAATGTAAAGAGAAGATACAAGGTGCAATGGATGCAACCTTCATCACAAATTTATTACTTTCTTGGTGTAGGATTACATGAATCTCCATTAGTGAAGAGATCTAGATCTAGATCTAGTTTTTGGGGAAGAAGATGAGTAGAGGAGAAGGAGGAAGAGAGAGAAAGTAAAAGAAGATCCCTTCTCTCCTAGGAGATATTTCCTTTATATAGAGGAAATTTACAGGATAATTACACAAGTGCCCTTATCTTAGCTACCAAGTAAAGGAGGTCTTCGGCGCGCCTCGTCTTCAAGTGACTTTGGCTCTCGTATGTCGGTTTATCTCTTCGGCATACTTATTCCTCGGGCTTGATCTTTACTTCGGGGGGGGATCTTGGGTAACTACTTCGGACGGATTGGTAGATCGAGGCGACATCTTCGGGTGGTGGTCCATGGTTCTTAGTCTTAGTCTTCGACTCTCTTCGCGTTCATAAGGCGATGTCTTGCTCTTCTTCTAGGATGATGACACGTGGATCGTCCGAATTATGCCCCTACAACAACAGTTAGAACTGATTCACCCCAAAAGTTAGAGGGAACATAGGAAATAAAAGTTGAGTGCTAGTAGTTTCAACGATGTGACGATGTTTGCGTTCAGCAACATCGTTTTGTTCAGGATTTTTTGTACATAGAAAAATGGAGAAGAGTCCCATCTGAGTTGAGGAATTGTTTGAAAGAATTTGATATATATTTCCCTCCCTGGTCTGCATGAAAAACTTTAATGGATTTCCAAAATTGAGTTTGGATCATTTTAGAGTATTTTGTGTATATTCTTAGAAAGTCTGATCTGGTGTTGAATAAATAGACCCAAGTAAAACGAGTGTAATCATCAATGAATGCAACATAGTATAAGGCCCCTCCCTTAGATGCAATGGGAGCCTTACCCCGAACATCAGAATGAACAAGATCGAAAGGTGCAGTAGCTAAAGTAGTGCTTTTATTAAAAGGAAGAGCAGGTTGTTTACCCATTTTACATTGAGGGTATTTGTCTAAAGGAACGTTCCCTAAGAGACCTTTATTAACCATGTAAGTAAGACGAGAAAAAGAGATATGTCCTAACTTTGAATGCCAAGATATAAATGGAGAGAATGTGGTAGGTAGAGTAGACGCAGATGCAACAACAAGGGGATTCTTGGATGTTTGAGGAATAACAAGGGACTCGAGAAGATACATACGACCAACTCTACGACCTATCCCAACAAGCTTCCCTGTCTTAGGATCCTGTATACACAACCAGAAGAAAAGAAGTATATGTTAAGCCCTTGATTACATAACTGACCAATGGAAATAAGATTCATTCTGATCCGAGGAACTAAAAGCACATCTGGTACCTATATTTTGTATGATACTCTAATCTGACCAATATGGCTAGCACTTATTTCTGATCAATCTGCTGCATGGATCTTGGGTGTCACAATGGGCCTCATATACTCAAACAAATGGAATTAAAAGTCATATGATTAGAGGCACCTGGGTCAAGCAACCATTATGTTATAAATATACATGTAGGAGCTGAAAGCAACTGTAGGATTATTACCAATTAAGAGACCTTTCTTAAGCATCTCTTGTATGTTTGCAAGATTTTTAAGTGTAGATGTTGCTTTCTCTCTTTCTTGTTCATGAACAGGTGTAGGTGTGACTGGAGCTGCAGAGAAATAAAATGGTGTAGTTGCATTGAATCTCCTTCTTTCTATCATGTTCTTGGAAGATGGTTAAGTAAAATTCTCAACAACATGTCAAAAGTCTTTGTAGTAATTGCATTGTGGTGTTCCTATTAGTGGTGTTGTACCTTGAACTGTCGAGCTTTGAGAGAGATCTGATGCTGGTACACTTGGTGATGTACAGTTCTTAGTAAGATAACCAAGTTTTTTACAATTGTGACATTGTACTTCTGAGATGTCAGGATAGGCTAGATTTGTGAAGCTCATCTGAGAATTAAACTGGGGATTAAAACTTGGACGTGAAGCAACACCAAACACAGTAGGGATATCTGGTTTGATTCTCTTACGTGTTTCCTCGGTGATTAACTTATACAAAGCAGTTTCAACGGTAGGTAATGGTGATCTGTGAAGAATGGATGCTCTAACTCCTTCAAATTCTTCTCTCAATGACATCAATAATTGAACAAGTAGTTTCTTCTCTGCGTTTTTGCCACAATTCTAAATCAGTTGTCCAGTAAGGTACCATGAGAACAAGTTGATCCATATGATTGACATCTCATAATGAAAATCAGAAACTATTTGATCAAGTTGTCGTGTCAAAGCTCGAATGTCTTGTTCAAGTTTGTATCGTTGAGAAAAGTTAACTTGAGTATACCCTTGAGAGAAAGTCCCATGCATCTTTGGCTACTTCATAGCTGGTGAGTTGCATGCTTATGGAGGTGATTATTGTGTTGCCTATCCATGTAAGGATTTTGTGACTGTTGATTTCCCATTCATCAACAAGATCAACTTTTGCAGTTTCATTTTTTTTTCCTCCAGAGATGGATGTTCTTGGATCTTTTTCTTTTCCATCTAAATACTTCCACATTTCTTTCCCTTTGAGAAAACTTCTCATAAGACAGGACCAATGATTGTAGTTTGTTCCATCGAGCTTTACAATAATAGGTTGAGAATATTCACGAGACATGTTGAAATAGAAATAAAACACAACCAGGTTTCGAATGCTAAGGTTTATGATAGACTGAACAGAAGATAGTAATGAGACAGAAGAAACTTTAATACCGCAAAGCGATAAACATGAAAGGATTGATCTTGATACCTCAAAATACACCTATTTGACCTTGTGTTGTCTCCTTTAACATGATAATAATACCATACCTTACCATAGACATATTGAACCAAAAACATAGAAGAAAAATGTTTAATATATGGAACCAAGAACATAGAAGGAAAATGTGTAGATAACTTCCATTAATATATATAAAGATAGTAAATTGTTCCCATAGTGTGAGAATCAATCAACAAACCATAAAAGAAACATAATAAACCATATCTGACCTTCCATCAATTGTAATAATAGGAAAGAGAGACAAAATATCGATAATCAGAATTCAATTAAAGAGAAGTACTAATAGTAATACGTACTAAAACTCATCTAAGAGTATCTCCAACATGGGGTGAAAAAATTCAGACGTGGAGTTCTTATTTAGACCTTTATTTCAAAGGGTTTATGTGGATTGACCTTAGAGGCATCAAACCATCTCCAATAGTGTATGTTTTAACCTTTAAAATATTAATGTAGATAAGATCCTAACCGTTTAATTTAATTTAGGTTAATTATTTAAGGAAAAAAAATGAAGGGTCTTTCTGAAAGTCTAGTTAAGACCTTTTCTAACACCTTTTCTAATCCATGTCACCACTCCTAAACTCAAGGACCCCACTATGAGAGATTCATTTTTAAGAATATTTGGTCTTAGATGTTATGTGGAAATAAAATTTAAGACCTCCACCCACTGTTGGAGATGCTCTAAAAGCTCGATCACTGTCCGGCAGTTAGTTGCTTCCCTATCTTGCAAGAGAAAAATCCCTACCGAGTTGCATCTTGAACCAGATTCATTAAGATTGTCACCATCCTAGTTTTGGTTGTCATGCAATCCATAATACTCAAGTCCATCAACGCCAAGAACCTCTTGGACCAACAATGGAAGATTACACCATTGATTCACATGAACACCATATAGCAGAGTGTTCTTAGCAAGCTCTCCAAAATTTCCAATCGGATTAACCACATGATCATCACCTACAGCAACGTTGATAGAGTCCATGTCATTCTGATTACAAATTCCTACAAGCCTTACTTAATGATGACTCAAAACTTCTTTCAACCTAGACGGTATCTCTCCTCCATTAACTTGAAAAATTAGTACTCCCTTGTTAAACCCAAGTTCAATCATAACAGGAGCACCATCATGATTAAACCGCACAACTCAAAAACCCAACAACGACAGGATAGACAGTTGTACAAATTTCTTCCAGTAATCATTATGTCTACAACTCTGAAACTACTTATAACAGTAGTGAATACACTTTGATCAGCTATTGTGAATTCATGAAGCGTTTTCCTTTTTGAATTAATCTGGACTCGTTGAAAACCACTAAGGGCTGAGGGAGTGAGAGGATTTGTTGAGGAAGGGGGAGGATTTGTTGAGGGATGATTTTTGCCACTGTACTTTTTTCTGAATATTTCTTTTAGTGGGTATTTTATTTTGGGAAGCGAGAAGAATAGAAAGTCCAAATTTATAGAAGAGAGTCAGAGACTAGGGTTAATAAACAAACCACGGTTAATAAACCGTGAATCACGTGAGAGTAAGCCTAAATCACACCACTTTCTTCATTTACGGAAAATAATAATTTAATTATCCTGGTATTAAAGGTATGTTAAAGTAACAATGGCTTACTTCAAAAAAGTAACAATGGCTAAACACGATGACAATGAAACAGCTGCAGAGGTTGAGTTATCCTTGAACTTCTCCAACAATTACGATGACAAAATATTTTTGATAATGAGAATTAATTTAAAAAGAACTAATATAAAATAAACTTCCATTATTTTTTTAAAAATTCTACAAAAATCCACATATTCTTTATATACTCCTTGAGCAAGTTATAAACTGAACCGATTTATGTTTCTATTATTCAATTTACGTAAATTTAACGAGTTTTAACACATTTAAATCCCTCAAAATCTTTAAATATAATGTGATTTTTG
Source organism: Papaver nudicaule (assembly GCA_023529015.1). NCBI lineage: Eukaryota > Viridiplantae > Streptophyta > Magnoliopsida > Ranunculales > Papaveraceae > Papaver > Papaver nudicaule. Next base: position 17,206 of record JAJJMA010174616.1, read on the forward strand.
TTTGGATAAAATGTTAGTTTTGTACTTAAAAAAAAGTTAAAAAATAAATAAATCTGTTTCATACGATTTATTATCAGAATTAGGAAATTATAGATCCCCCTCAGTACCTCATGAACATGATCACATCGTAACTGCAAAAAATAAAAAAAGCAAAACTGTTACCCTTGGACAATGATGAGAAATGCACTTCTCTCTCGTTTTTTCTTTGCCTTGGATTCTTCTGAAATGGAAAAAGAATTTGTTGAATTTTTAATATAACTTTAAATACACACACACTTCTCTACTTCTTTTACATAATGTCTTCCAGAACAGATTACTCAATAAATTCATCTAGCTGTGATAATGATGATGATAGAGGGTAGTAAAATGTCACTATTTAGTGTTTGAACTTCCAGTCAACTTTCTCTAATTTGTATTTACATGGCGTGCAGTGCGCGCACCCTAGCACGACTAATATACGCGAGATTTCTATGCAAAATATTTACCTTGATATTTAGTTTTATATCTATTTATGAGATTTTTTTGTTTTACTTTTTGTTATACGATCTACGAGAAAAAGTACGCCCCAATTGAAATATTGGTCCATATTCGTTGATGAAGTGGATGTGTTACTGATCGTAATAATCATATCATATGATTTTGTGGGGCATGTCTCTCAGATACTTTGTACAATCGTCGACTTTCATCGATGTGTGTCAAATGATTTAAAGTGAGGTCTTTGATAATATTAACCATAAGAATTTAACAGATTCATTTCTATACACCGTATATGATAGGTATTATCAAGGTCTATATATATGTAATCATATTGTGTAATATGATTATCCATGTGAGATGATAGAGTTTCCATGTGTGTGTTCTTCTTATGATTTCTGATATTCGTCTTGCTTCTAATATAATCTTTTTCTCTTCTTAATCTGATTATTTCACTCTAATTTCATAAATGATATTCAAATGATAAGTTTGCACTTATTAATTGGTATCAGATCCGTTCGATCTTGTCGGACGATTCATACTAATATTATCATTAATCCAGATTGCTAAAAAGGTTATCATGAAGGATTATTTGTTATCAATGTTTCCTAAGAGGTTGTGCAAATGGAGAAAACGAGATATATGTGAAAAAATAATAATTAGAGATATATGGTTGTTCAATAACAAGGTTGTATGGCTGCATGCGTTTGTTGAATATCTTTGTTATCAATGAAGAAACTGAAGCGGTACATAAACTAACATTGTTTTGAAATCAAATATTAGGAAACAAGTTAGCCAAGTTCGTGGATATACATCATTTTCTGATGTTTGTCTTGTGTATGTAATAGGTAATTCAAATCGAGTCATAATTTCATTATACTGTACACATCTGTAAGGGAAAGGTTGTTCATAAAGGAATGTAATGTTACGTTCATATATTTGGATAGTTGGTACTAGTGGTCTAGAGGATATATATTATCAGGGTCTATAAATACGTAATATGAATTGTGTAGTCAGATTATCCATGTGAAATGGATCAATATAGTTTGTATCTATGTGTTCATTTTTTGATTTCTGATATTTATCTTGCTTATAATCTAATCTTCTTCTCTTCTTAATCTATTATTTCACTATAATTTCACAAATGATATTCATTTATTAATTTTGCACTTATCAAAAGTATTAGAGCCATTTGATCTTGTCGGACGGTGTATGCAAATGGATTTGTTGCGTTCTTATATTAATGTTATCAAATACCTCACTTCAAATATTTCGGCACACAACGATGAAAGTCGGCGATTGAACAAAAAATGAAAGACTCGTCTCAAATCTTATGTCAAACATTTCAGCAGCAATTGAAGAAGAAGAGTGTGTCTATTTTCGTCATATTTGCAGAAAGAGATGAAGTTATGTATATAAGATTTTAATGTTTTACTTCTTTTGATACTGGTGATTTCTTTCCAATATTTTCCGCAAGAAAATGAGGAAGTACCACACAATACAGTCTCTCTGCTTGATCAAGTGTATACCTTACATTATGGTATCATGAATTTGGAAGTCTCTTACCTTTTTTTGGAATGCAAGTGCACAAGTATGTAGGATGAATTTGTGGGCGCATTGTTGTACTTCCTTGGTGTAGCATCGCATGTTCAGTGAATCAAGTGGCAGGAGTCCGAACCTTCTACATTTTATTGTTCCCTTGTTATTTATTGTTTCTTTATAGGTTGTATTAACCTGTAGACTTTGTACATAACCTTGAGAAAAATGTTGTTTTTAAGGGTGATGGAATGGTACGTGTACATTGTGTTTGGTTAAGGTAATTTATGGATGTATGTTTATAAAAGTTAGGTGGGTTATAGGTAGTTTTTGCGGTTATGTAGTGTAATGGAGTTCATATATATGTGCATGTATAAGAGAGTAAGAATTATGAATGAAATGGTATTGTTCTCTCGTTTGTGTATCTTCTTTTCTCATGATACGAAATTATTCATATACTTAGTCCGACTTCTTCCCTTTTCAATCTGATGATTTCACTTTAGTTTCACCAGTGGTGCTCATTTGATAAGTTTGCACTTATGTAAGGTAATATTAGGTTTTAATAATTTCAAAACAGTGTTATATATTTCTAATTATTTTTCATAGATACTTTCATAAATAAGAATTATATCCAAGTTATGATAATATCGATTTCGTCGATTAACTAGCAATACTTAGTCGAAGCAAATTGTCTTTGGTGATGTGTTCGACAATAACGCAACATCACAAATTATAAGATTCTCGAGAGTTGTGTCGGTTACCATCGTAATCCGACATATATATACAAGGGAACATCCACACTCATACTATTATTGTCACACTATTCTACACTCTTGACGTTATTTTCTTATAAAAACCAAGCATAATTGGATTTGAAGTTATGATAATTTGGGTGTGTTGCTCTTAAAAAGCTCTATGCTTCTACTATAAATGAGTACATTTCTAATCCTCCAGCTGTACATATGCGTATACATATGATGAAGAAGGAAAGAAAAATATACTAATATTATAACTCAGTAAAATGAGATTTTATTTAATCTAAATAAAAAATAACATTAAATAACTTGAACGCGTCTAGTGAGGAATCTGGCCAACAACTTAATTAAGGTGAGACATTAACTTGTTTCATTTCTTACATTGGTTTCTTTGTTTTAACGACGTCGGTTTCACCGGAAGATCCATTAAGTTCAGTGAGATTCAACTTCAGGAAACTTCTTCAACAACATTGAATTAATGAAATCTTCTGTGAATCATAGATACAAACATTGATTGTACTTGGACGACTCAAATATTGAACCTAAATATTTAATGGGAGAATACTAGCCCTGAGTAGATTCATTGCTTGATCCTTGGACTGATGTAAAGATTTCTTAAATATCCTAACGAAAGGGGAAAAATTCTTATGGACAGACGAGAGGGAAGCATCATTTCAGAGAATCAAGAATTACTTAGCAAGTTTACCGGCCCTGCAACGATAAGAAAAGGATGAAGACTTAAGACTCTACATAACAACCAATTTTGACGCCGTTAACGTGGTACTCGTAAGCACCAAGGATGGAGAGAAACCAGTGTATTACATTAGCAGGACCCTCTTCCCAGCAGAGAAAAATTACACCAAGTTAGAACAGCTCATACTAGCACTGGTGGTGGCAACTCAAAAACCTCAGACATATTTTCAAGCTCACAGAATCATAGTACTAACTAAAACTCCAATGGCTACAGGAAGAATAACAAAGTGGAATGCGCAGACAATATGATGTCATTTACAAAATTCGTACAACACAGAACTCACAAGTTATAACAGATTTATTAGTTGAGTTTCCAGTAGCAGAAGATGAGGAAGGGGAGCCAATGTTGGGCATCGAAGAAGGTTAAGAACCATCAGACCTATAACAACAGTGTCATCCTAGAAGATGGGAAATATTCATCGATGGATCAGTAAACGAAGATGGTCGTGGAATTGGAATAGTCTTCACTTCACCAGAAGGAAAGCGAGCACTATATTCACTACGATTAGAATTTGAAGCCACGAATAATGAAACAGAGTACGAAGCAATGATTCATACATTAAAACTCATGATAGAAATAGAAATTCAGGAGGAAAGGATAGCTACAGATTCCCAGCTCGTAGTCAGATAACTCGATGGGAGTTATCAATCAAATGACCCATTATTGAAATATAAGAAATTGGCAAGAAGGGTAATGGAAAAAATTATAAATTTAACAATACGATACATATGCAGAAAGGATAACAGATATGCATACGCTCTGGCATTCATTTCCTCAAAAGTAACAGACCCAAGCATTGTCGCCATCGAGATCGGAAGAGTGCAGAAAACATCCATCGAAGACTCAAGGGAGGAGCTCGTAATGGCAATCAAAAAAGAAAGCGAAGATTGGAGATTACCAATTAGAAAATATTTGGAAACTAAGGAATTACCAAGTAACCCACTTCAAGCCCATAAAGTAATAAGGAGGTCAGGAAACTACAAAATCCTCGATGGGGTCCTATATCGGCAGTCATACCTGGGTCCACTGCTAAGGTGTGTTCATCGAATATATGGTGTTGCATTAATGACAGAACTTCACAGTGGTGAATCAGGAACTCACAGTGGAGAAAGAGAATTAGCTCAAAGAACCAAAGCTCAGGGGTATTATTGGTCCTACATGCATGCTGAAGCAAAGGACATATCTCGAAGATGTGGCGCTTGTCAAAGGTTCGCCAAAATTATACACGCACCAGCAACAAACCTAAACTCAGTATTAAGCACGTGTCCCTTCGCAAAGTGGGAGGTCAATATTGTGGGACCTTTTATTCTTGGATCAGGACAGCGTAAATACAACATTATGGCAACTGATTATTTCACGAAGTGGATCGAAGCTAAAGCACTAAAGAATCACACAGGTCCAGATGTCTTCACCTTATTTTGGGAGAACATATTTTGCAGATTCGGAGTCCCAGCTGGGATTGTGTCTGGAAAATGTAAAGGAATTCATAGGAGCAGATGTCAAACTTCTTCTCAGAATGTAAGGATGAGAACTTCAAGTCCGATATACCCACAAAGCAACGACCAAGCAGAGGCGACAAATAAAACAATCGGGGACAATCTGAAGAAAGGGTCTTACCTCACAAAAAACAATGGTGCGGGCACCTCCACAACTTAGTATGGGATTTCGAACATCCAGAAGGGAAACGACGGGGATGACACCATTTCATCTTACATTTGGAACAGAGGCAGTACTGCCCATCGAGATTATGTTACAACAGATAAACATAAGTCATGGGTGAAAAACCTAACAACTGATTTAATATTTGCAAAATTGGATGATTTGGAAGAAACTAGAGAAGAATCTTTGCAGCACATAACTATCAACATGGATTAGGTCGAGGATACACCAAAAAGGTCGTCAAAAGAAAATTCCATCCAGGAGAGTTGGTATTACGAGAAATCCCACCCCACCAGAACGGAAATGCTGGAAAGTTAGAGCCTATATGGGAAGGACCCTTTAAAGTACAACAAGTAGCAGGCAAAGGGGCATACAAACTCCTCGATGAAGATGAAATTGGTCTAGGAAATGCATGGAATGCGAAATATATACGAAAGTATTACTCGTAAAAACACAATGTACTTTGGTCTTCGCCTACGAATAAAGTATTATTTCACAACTCGATTTACTGTATCTCGATAACTCCGGATCCTACTCGATTAGGCACAAGTCCTACCTGATTAGGCATCTTCTCTAAGGCCTCGACGCCATATACGCGAACAGGCCTTGACGCCAATTATAAAAAGTTCTACCGGTGTTAGGCACAGAGTTGAGGTACATGTAGTCGTAAGGGCCCTACGATCTACATGACACAGTCATCTACCCACAATATTCCCCGTTAGCGGTGGGTACTTTGCATCGAGGCTACATAAGCTAGAAGCATTTGGACCCTATAACACGCGACCTATGAGACCTCCTCAATGAGGCGTCTCGGGGATAATAGATGAGATTAACATATACCATTAGGGTAGATGTAACCCCGAGGAAGCTAATTGGCTTACATTCACGGGAATGGCAAGCGAGTTACGCAGCCAAGGGACCTCCTCTAAAAATAAAATATAACCTCGAGGAGGGGCAAGCGAGAACGGAAGAGTCGAACTCCAGGCCTCGATATGAGAACAATACCATGTCTAAGCTCTAGCCTTGACCAGCACTCCCCCATTGTGCTACTTGATTATCGAGGTCAAAAGTAGATACCTACCATAAGATTCCGACTTTACTAAGGCAAAACAGGTATCCAAGATATTTAACTAATGCGTCCTCGGAGGATATTCGATATCTTCTATACTTACCAATCTCCTGAAGTACCGAGGCAAACCAGGTACCTACGATCTCGATAGCCAGTGTTCGCTTGAGGCTGGGAAAGTAGCGAAAAGCCTTTGGGAAGGGTGATCCACAGCCCCCAATGGATTGGTTTACTGCCTCCCACATTGAAGTAAGCTCTAGACTCTAAGTAGCCTTAGGAGCCTAGAATATGCAAAGTAAACTTCGTGCTCGATCACGAGTTAGTACAAAAAACATGACTTAATCATGAAAAAACGGATTCAAAACAACATTCTCTATTGAAAGACAACGTAAGGATACAATACATGTGCTCGATGGCACACATAGTTTACACTACAAAATAAATTCAAAGTACGAAGAACAAAACACATCGAAAGCTTCGACAACCACTTCGAATAAACAGGAGGCTAAAACAAACAAGGGCATTTCGAAGATAGCAGAAGGAATGTAACATCTTCAATACAGTATCATCGAGAACTTCCTTAATTTGACATCATCAGTACTGAGAATTTTCCCATGCGCTCTTATAGTACTTCGACTTTCGGTTTCAATACCTTTACCACTATCACCATCTACTGCACTACCATCAGTGTTAGTGGTATTCTTTTTAGTATCTTCCCCAGCCATCGTCATTTCTTTACTCTCACCAATGGGCTTCTCGCCATCCTCTTTTCTCACATCACCTTCCACATCACAATTACCATCGATATTTTCCTCACCATTATTTCTCTCATCATCTTCTTCATTACTTTCTTCTTCCTTGGATTTCTCGGAACTCACTTTGCCAGCAACCTTTCGAGCTATCATTTTCTGCACCAAGATTTGAACCTCCTCAGGAGAAATCAAATCGGAATCGGACTCTACCTTAACATTAGTGTCGTCCATGCCTTTATGATACACCATTGGTTGCATCCCGAAACTCCTAAAAAGATCACGAGTATGTACGAGGCTAGCAAGACTCGTTCTCTTTGGTTCGTCATTTATAAACTGTTCCAGCAAAGCAATTTGTCCTTCGAGCAGATTCATTTCCTCAAATTTTTTGTTCATCAAAGTATCATGCGCATTCTCCCACTTTATTCTCCAAATCCAACTGCAATCTTGCGACCAACTCAGTCTGAATTTTCAAATCTTTGGAACAAGCGTCTCGAGCACAGCCTCATCGAGTTGGTTTCTCAACTCAGTCACAATACCTGCTCGCAAACAAAAGAAAATCAACTCGACGATGCTAAAAAGCAAAACCTAAGAAACTTTAAACCGGTATTGTCTTAACTCTAAGTTTCGAAACCTTAGTATTGAGACTCTCCTTCTCATGACGTACTCTTTCCAGCTCTCCGTCGAGACGAGAAATCTCCTTCCCTTGTGCCTTGGATAGATTCAGTAGGTACATGCCATGATAATAAGATTGCGAGGAAAATAGTATTAGCAACATCTATGGCAAGCAAACTTTAGCAGTCAAGGAAAATGCTTACCCCCTCGAGGAAAGCCTGGTGGTTGGCCCACTCCGCTTCAAAGGTTTTGCCACCCCAAACCCCCAAAAAAACTTGTGAAATAAAATTTGCAAGTCCAGCATCCGACTCTTTAAAGGATTCTTGGCATACGCCTTCAAATGATCAGCGATATCCTGGGCAAAGGGGCCGGCTCGAGAACAACTTTCCATAAATTTCTTAATATCTTCTTCTGAATAAAATCTTTGAGAAAAACTCTGAGGAAACGAAGGACCATCGAGGAAAGGTACAGATGGTCGCAATTTGGAAGCGTCAATCAGTTGTTGATTAGTCCCATAAACATCTAAATGCACACCAGAGGAAGGAAGACTTGATTCGAACTCAGCAGCAGAGGCAGATACAATGACCTTTTTGATGCGGCATCTCAGCCTTGAGAGGATTCTAGCTGAAGCGTAGGTTTCTTCTTTAAAGATTGTTTTAGAAAAGACTTTACCCTTTCTCCTCTTATGGTCATGAAGGGTGTCATCCACATCCTCCTCGGATTCTTCGTTGTCGACATAAATCTTTGGGGATTCCTCGCCCTTCTCAGTCTCACCCTGTACATGACCCTTAGTAGCAGCTCTCAAGGCATATCCTTTTGAAGTACCTTTCTTCGAGGGACCTTCCTAGGAAACTACATCCTTTGGCAAACCCCCCTTTGCCACCCTTTTGCGATTATGATCCCCAATGAAAAAGTCATATCACCTTCACTAACAAATACAAAAATAATTCCGCCCTGCTGAAAAGCAGCCAATTTATCAGGGAACAAACAGAGGCAGTATTCATACCCATGGCATAGTTGAGGCAGGTAGTTTTTGTTACCTGATCACTTGCCCCCTTTCTAGCATTGGCTCGTTTAAGTTTTCTTTTCCTCAAACCATCGTCTTGTTCTTGGCCCTGCTTTTTGTCTTGTTCTTTCTGAGAAAAAACAGGATGTAAGAAAACTGTTCAAGGAGAATGCGAACGCAAAAGTAAAGTAACTTAGCTTCGCCTTTAAAGCAACAGTCTTCCTCTGAGACTCCTTTTTCTCTTTCTCAGAAAAGTGCATCGAAAAGTACTCAACAACGGTAAAGTCATGACCGCTCTCGAAACTGGTACAAGTAAGTCTTTTCTCCTCGTCAGCATAGACCTGTGAAATAGGTCCCTCAAGGAGCAGGGGCTTTGTAAACCATACGTCGTCACTAGAATGACATAGTAGTTTGTTTGTGCTCAATCCAGTAGGGTCCACATTATCAAGAACATGCTTTTCGCCTACAACTTTCGACAATCTAACACCCCAAGGAGCAGCCTCCTTATTCAAGCCTATATCAACTCGATAGTGTTTTAAGAAATTATCAGCGGTCTAGAAAGCAGGGGGCTGCGAGCACTTCGGGAACTCTTGATAATAGTTCGATCTGCCTTCAGAACGAGCCACCCACTCACTGAGCAATCGAACGGAATTATAGGTCAATTGCATTACACCCCAAGGAGGGGAAATTCTGGAACATATCTCATGAATCAGAGGATTCGACGGATTGTAAAAAGTAAGAGGTAGACCAGCGCCCAGTTGCTCACCGATGACTATAATTCAATTGGCATTATAGTCGTATTTGAGGAGTAGTTCAGGGGACAAAGGAATGGAACCAACAATCTTCTTGTAAGGAAAAAGTTTTTCATTATACCAAAAATATTTGGCTCTAATAACATCCCAGGGAAGTCTAGGGTCCACGATATTTTTAGGACCAAAACAGTTTCTTCAGAAGAAGCATTCTTTTTGGGAGCGTGAAACACAGCAGCAGACGAAATTAGCAAAAGAGAGAATCAAGAACAGACAAATAACATATTAAAAATTACCATGATCTTAGAAGTAGGGAGAAAAGCAAAGTAAGAAACAAGGGACAAGATAGAATTCAGAGGTTAAGGATTTTACAGAAAGTGAAATTTTAAGAAAGAAATAAAACTTTAAAGGAGGGATAAGACGGATTTAAATAGAGTAAGGGAGCGAACCGGTATAGCAGGTCAGAAGGTGAAAAGGGGCAGCGGTTTCGAAACATTTAAAGCTACGTGTGTTAGTTGTGGAATTAAAGATTGGACACGTGTGGAGAAAGATGGAATACCAAAAGTTTTCTTACTCGAATATCTTTAATCTTCGGATAAGGAAAGAGGCAAACTGTAGGGACGTGTCAAAATCCGAAAGCAGAAGCAGGATGGCGGGTGAAAGGCTGCGAAGTATTGAATAAAACCCGAGAGGATCTCGTACAACACTGAGTTGTCTTAATCAAATATCTGGATATATGCGCAGATAGTGTAAGACAGCCTGGAAGATACCGAAGGAAATAAAACTCGATACAAAGCCACCCACAGTTCTCGATTAAACATCCTCGAATAAAAGAGCATCGAGGAAACAACTGCCTCGTCTAGGGATCGAAGGACATCAAATAAGGGTTATCCTCGAGGATATCTCGAAGAGCACCGACTTACTCGACAACTTCTGACACACCCACGATTGTGTATTTTGTCTTATTATCTAAAATCCACTTGTAATTTGTTTTATAAAAGGGGAGCTCGAGCTCAGTTGTAACGGTTGGATTCTTTGGTAAGCCTTGGGACTTTTGAGAGAGACTAAGTTAGTAATTGATCTCTTCTGGTCTTTTAGCACAATATCCATGTAGAATTAGCTAGAGAAACACTATATAATATTGAATACTTAGATCTTTACTTGACCAAAGGTTATTAGTGTTTGAATCTATATCGAAGTAGCTTATCATTCAAGCTCGATACCTTGTTTACACCGAATCCACTCTTTAAACTCATTGTCAACGTAATCTCCTGATGGTTGTTGGGTATAAGATCTTTATGCAGATTTTATACTGACACAACTATGGAAATTAACACCATGGATACACTTTATAAAAGAGGAAAATTAATAGTGTACGGGTATTTATCGTGTAAAAAGGATAGAGAATCAGTAGAGCACCTAATGTTTCAGTGTGATTTCCCTGTCGCAGAAACATTTCTTGGATTGTGGGCTTCATTGGTCCAATGCCAAACTTTATTGATTAAATCATCATGGGATGAAGAACTCATACGCCGCATTCAGTACGAAAATTGTTGTGGCCCTTCATTCCGGTTGCTGGTCAATTTGGAAATGTCGTATCAATTTCGAAAATGGTTTTTCGGACACTACTCAACGCGTAATTCAAAAAGTCAAGTTTCAAGCTTATACTTCGTTTACAACTGAGGTAGAGACAAGTTGGGCATAGCTTACTCGGTTTACTTGTCAGTTCCCGCTTGTAAGTAGATTTTTGTATGACCTGGAGAAATCCGAAGGAAGTCACTTTGTGTATGTCAAACTGATAGAGGACAATTCAAACATACAGTTGATAATTAAGGTTGCAAAGCCGGAATTATTGACACAAGCCTTTAACAGCGGTTAAAGCAACTCCTAGGCCTGTAAAGGACGTCAGCTAGGGGAATCAAGTGCATGACGATCTGTGGGGGATCTAGAGACGTAAGGAGTGCGACAGTAGCCAGTTCACTTGGAGGGTTGGAAGGTCTCTGCTACATCCCAGACCGAAGTGTTATAGTAGGCTAGTGTTTGTAGACAGTTTGTACTATGCGGTGTTCTATCTGGACGAGGTCCCGAGGTTTTTCTGCAATTGTAGTTTCCTCGTTAAAAAAATCTCTGGTGTCTTGTGTGCTTTACTTTCCGCATTATATTCTCTGATTATATAATTAAAACAAACACAAGAAATACGTTATTAATAACCTGATTGTTGTCCCCAATCCATCCATTGGATTTACCAAGACCTTGTCTTGTGTCAGACTGATCCTTGAGATCCAAACTCAGGTTACAGATTTGGATATTGATTTTTGAGATCATCCAAATCTTACCATAAGACTCACGAGCTCAAACGAAAAGTTGGTTGTATTTCGGTACCCCTGCTTTTTCAATTGGTATCAGAGCCGGTGAACACATAAAAGACTTAACTGTCTGTGTTTATCGCTGCTTGTGAGTTATGGAACAAAGCGTAAGAGCTTGTAACGTACCACCAAAGTTTGATGGCACTAATTACCTATGGTGGAAGACTGCAATGAGATCGTTTTTGCAAGCCCGGGATTTCAAAACTTGGGTTTATGTCGAGAGAGGATATACACCACCAACTATTCTAGATGGTGAGGTATCTGTCCCCAAAGACATAGCGTCTTATGATGAGGTGAAAACTCTTGCCGCTAAACAAAACTATGATGGGATTAACGCTATCATTCATGCAGTAATACCTGATCTTTTCCATCACGTGGCCACATGTGAAACCTCGCAAGAGGCTTGGAATAGATTAAGGATCGTATTCGAAGGGAACACCGCAGAAAAGGATGCAAGGCTTCAAACCCTTATGTCTGACTGAAAAAACCTTCGAATGTTTGAGGATGATACCTTTGAAGAATTTAACCACAAATGATAATGCATAAAAATCGCTATCCAATAAACCCTAACTAGAGGTAAGAAGGCACGCCAGAGAAGACGAAGCGAGGTACGAAACTACCCCGAAGTAGGCCACCGAGGTAATCAAAAGAACGAGAGAAGGCATCATCGACTCACAAACACTCGCCGGGAGGTTACATCAGCACTTTATAGGGATACAGAAGGCTAGGGGCACGCGTCAGCACCTGTATGGAACAGACATCGGTATAAAGCAACTTAACGGATAAGAATAAGGACATCGAGAGCATCAAGGGATCTGTATAAGGAAGATAAATACCAAGGAAAAGGTGTCAACACAGGATTGCACCATAAGGGCGGTGTGCAGAAGCCAGCTGTCACGAAGGACCATCAGAACATCAGAAGAAATGAAGGATAACAAAGAGGAACCCACTCCCGTAATCACTATAAATACCCCTCCTCATCAAGAGAGGAGGGGGGTCGAGAAAATCACAAGAGGAGATACTATAGTCAAATATCTTCCGGAACTGGGAGAATAAACGACACAGTATCATTCCCAAGCTGTATTGAATCGAACTTAAAAATAACCAGAAAGTTTTATATTGTAGCAATATGTATTACCACCATGAAAACGTCTTAATGATAAGGATATGAAACACTTCGTTGTGGATCGGTCTAATTCAGTTTGCTTTTAAGATCATTTATCATTTGAGAGTTCTAATGAGTCCTTAAGATCGTTGTTCCTTTCATTGGATACGAACAAGGATGATGATCCAAAATAACGTCTAGTTGATAACCATCTTCAACCTCGAAGTTACATGTGTGTTTGATATAGGATAATTAGTATCAACAGTTTGGCGCTAGAAACAGGGACCAATGTCCTTGGTAAATTTCAGCAGCATAGTTTTCAACGCTTGTTTTGATTCTGCTCATTTTTATTCGATTTTCTTTACAAAGATTTTCCAGTAACTCAAAATGTTTTTTTAAGAATAAAATTAGGGCTTTAGCTTTGAAAAATTAAGTCTAGAATAACAAATAAATATATTAGTGTTGCATATATAAAAACTAGTTTGCTACTAAATAAGATATTTGTGCTCTTTGGTATCTTCCCACGAGCATTCTTCTCATCCTTCGCTTTATATTCTCCGGAAAAACTGTAATACCCTGACCCAAATTTGACTGCATACATGTGTGGTGTGATCGTGTGTGAGTCCATTTTTGTTTATGTATGAATTATACCTTGGTTGTTACGTATGGCTTATGCATGTTACGTGTGATTAATGCCTTGTTTACTCATTATAGCTAAGTATAGGGAGTTCCCTTAGATGTGAAGGTTAACAAGGAAAGGTACAAGCAGGATAGGAGGCACATTGGTACATGTATGGCTAGCCACGACACTTAAGCTAGACGAGGCTTAGCTAAGTTGTTTTCCTGATTTCTTTCAAGCACGTATGTGGTTATGATAGAGTCTTGATTAAGGTAGGAAACCTGATACTCGAATAAGAAGAGCCTTGATAACCATTGCATTTTCATAGGTTTGACATGTCACTTAGCCATTGGTTGCGAGAGACTAAGTAGATGTAAACTCTATTGCTTTGCGTACAAGAATACAGAATCCTTAGCTGATGAAACTAGACGTAAGATCGATGACAGTATATAAAGAGAACTAGAGATTGAGTTTAGGGTTTCCGCAAGAAGGAGAGCTAGAACCCTTGAGAACAAAACTTGGATCTAGAGCTGGTAGAGGTCTCTGGTGTATCATACCTTGATTGTTGATGTGATTGCTTGCTTGTTGAGGTAGGGGCAACACAAACCCAAAACTGTTTTGATTAAGTTATTGTTTTACAAACTTCATATTTCTATCATGTTTGATGATTAACTGACATTGTTCTTGAGCATGATGTTCTACCTTGGGCTGAGGTCCATGAGACGGGTGTGATCTCTAAGTACTTAATGATTTGGGTACGAGTTATCCATGGGAACGGATGTGATTCCCTAAACCTGCGCAGGGTAGCTCTTGTTTGAGCAGAGCTCCGGTTGTGTGAGATGATTGCTATGTTCTTTGCTTGATGTATTGGGTTGTCAATATGGTTCAGAGGTTATGTGCTTTCTCATGTTGATCCGTCTGAAAACTTGCATCTGTTTTGCATTAAACTGTTTTGTTGCTTCTTGCCTACTGAGTGTCACAACTCACGTCGTTTAATGACAAAAATTCAAGATTTCATGACTACCCGTGGAGCTAACAATGGAGGGAGTTAGAAGCTGATATACAAGCTTGTTTGCTTAGAAGTTTGCTGTTCTTTAGAGTTACTTTCAGTTGATTGTAATAAGTATCATCAGACCTTGTGATGATGAGTAGAAGCAGTTGAGAACTGCTGGTGTTTATTTCTTTCCTTAGAGCTTGAACCTTGTCTCAGTTTGATTTAATTAGAGAAGACATATTCAGTTGTTTTGGAGTTCATTAAATGTTATCCATGCCAGTTATCCTTACGTAGAATCTTGTATAGATGTTAAAGCCTTGCACATGTTGATACTGAACCCTTTACCTGATGATAACCATAACTACCATGATCTATGCCTAACTATTGGTATGAAACCTTGCTGATAGTTGCCTGATGCTGATGCTACCTATATACTGTATAACCTATTAAACCTGAAGCTGTGAGTTGATGTATGACGTACTGCCGGTCAAGTCATTGTACTCACCTCTCAAAGCCTTCAACCATCACTGATGTTGTGTTACCTATTAGTCTCACTATGACTACCTCATATCATCCACCCTGCTTTACCCTTACCTAATGCATTGAGGAAACCATACTCATGATAGTACACAATGATCCTGTTAAGACCATGTTATGACCTCAACCATAGAGCAAAAGAAGGACCTTGAGATTACCTTACGTAGGCAATGATGATACTCTAACCATGCAATGATGATACTCTAACCATCACAGAGTAGTTATCATTGTCATGTACTGATGTAACAGATCATACTTCAAGATGTGTAGTAAGCACATCATATCATTACCATGTGACTATATAGCTATACCCTTCAACCTGAGTCAGTCTCTATGATGCGACTCAATGCCTTTGAGATGCTCTTGGATGTAGTATACCTACATAGGAGAGACACTGATGGGTGCATAGTATACTTGATCTTAAGGAGTGAGTCTATACACTATGAGATATTACTGAACCAATAAGTCATTAGACCTTGTAGAGGTGTGCCTTGATACTATGTATACGTTGAAGCCATGTATGAGTATCTCAGGCATCAGTTCACCTCGGCTGATGTGAGGTACCCATCATCATACCCTGAGATGGTAGTAACATGTATGAACCATGCAATGTCACCCCTAGACCCCTATATGAACTGTGTGATGTAATGTGATTCCGCTGTTGATATGACTCTGTTAGTTAAGGCAAGTATTGCCAGTCTAGTGGGTGTGGTGTATAGTAGCCTAAGCTTGAGCTTGAATGGTCGTATTTGGGCTCTGGCTTAGGGGGTTAACATGCCGTATACTGCCGTGGACTCGGGTGTGGGTCTGTGTCAGGAATGCGGGTGTTACAAAAATGAAGCGGACGAAGCAGAGATCGCGACACGGAAAAACTCAGATCTGAGGACAAAACGCTGCCCACACGCCAATAACACCAGATTCAATCTAAACGATCTTCACCCGAAGAACGCTTAGGAGATCAAGGTGATAGCAGACGAAGATGTTGGACTAAGCCAAATCTCCGCTGCATAAGCCCCACCATTTGTGGATTTAACGATCATACGACATACGGCCATATGAACGTTTGGGGAGCACCTAATGAAAAAGAAGGGGTACCGAAATACTACCAACTTTTCGTTTTGGCTCGTGAGTCTTATGGTAAA
>JAJJMA010174628.1:0-12003 GCA_023529015.1 Papaver nudicaule
TGTGGATCCCACGCAACATACCCATTCTCGGACAAAAGTGAACCAATGCACGGGGCTAACCACAGTTGCTAGAAAAAGAATCCCTTGCTCGAGTTATAAAAGTACAAGATAGATTTACGTTCAGTTTTAATTTAAAAGCCACAATAACCTCGGTAAGGGCTTCTTCTCTCCTTTCTCATGCGATACGTTTCTGGTACAAAGGGAAGAAACCCTAACCCTAGCTAGCTTTATCCAGTAAATTCCTCTTCACACTCTTTCTAGGGTTTCTACATACATCTCGATCAATCCGATTTCGGTACTCTCTGGAATCTTATTGGTGTCTCTGGTTTCTTATAGATTTTGATATCTCAATCTTATCTAATCTATATTAAGCTACGAGAGATTCGATTCAGAGGTGATTCATGGAAAAAAGATATATTTTAATCAATTGTTGACGAGGAACAATTGGTTTTTGAAGAAAAAGCTGAAGATTTTATCCCACTCGATTTTGGGGGTTTATGAAGAATGAATGAAATTCCTATAATAAATTGAGAATTTCACTCGATCTATTGAAGACTGCGTATACGGAAGGAAGATTGGTTGCTGCGGTGGAGAAATCATCTTATCTTCGAAGTTGACAAATTTGATTGATTTCAGAGATAATTGTTCTTTTCGGAAAAGTTTTGAGAAGATAGGATCTGCGTTTTCATAGCGAGATAAAATCACTTGTACTCTTTTAAATTATAGTTAAAATTTAGGGCCTTTTATTTTCATTGATTGGCCTTTGAAAATATAAATTTCTGTTCTTTTTGAATTTTCTGATAAATTTAGCGCAGAAAAGTGAAAAAAAAAAATATGGCTGTGCATTATAAGTTCAAGAGTGCTAAAGATTTTGATTCCATACCAATTGATGGTCATTTTATATCGGTTGCGAATTTGAAAGAAAAAATATTCGAATCAAAACATTTGGGCAGGGGTACTGATTATGACCTCATGGTTGCTAATGCTCAAACTAACGAAGGTTGGTTTTTATTTTTTTCGTTATAGATTTTATTTGATTCTAATTGTTCTCGTCAACTCAATCCGGGACTAATTTGCTTGAGTTTTAGGGTTTCAGTAGGTCTTATCCTTGTTATCTCTAAGGCATTGCTGTATAAGTAATTGCCAGATGCAAGGAAAGTTAGGAAGACCAAGTGATTTATTGATTCGTGGGGTTCAAGTATATTTAGCCCAAGTTAACAATGTTTTTATCAAGAGAGAGAAATTTTGTTTTTTTTTTGTTTGGTCTGACAGCTTGATTTGATCTATACGAAGTTTTTATGGAGTTTATTTGATTTGATTTGCAATCTCAGAGTATCAGGATGAAGCAACTTTGATACCAAAAAACACATCTGTTTTAGTCCGGCGAGTACCTGGGCGGCCTCGCATGACCATTGTTACCGAACCAGAAGAGTACTAATTCATACCTTAATTCTTGGCAATTCATTATTATTATTTTTATATTTGGGTTCATAGGGGACTGGTATCGGATTTTGTGTAGGGAGTTTTGGGATTGAATCAAGCATGAATGTCTTTCTTATATTTTTAAAATGCCCCCTTGAGCCAAAATAGGATTTTGGTTGAGATGATTCCTTTTTTTGCGTGCTGCAGGAAGAAATCTGTAGAGGATAAGGTAGAGGAAGCTCAACCAGCCCAAAACAGCTTTAACATGGCTGATTCTTCTGCTAGAATGGTAAGTTAAGTTTACATTAGTTATGAGCAGATAAAAACGTCTTTAACTCTTACTTCAATGTGTATCAAGATTGCTTCAATGTGTATCAAGTGGTGTAATCAAATCGTTTCAATTCCTTTGTAGCCCGAGGAGAATGAATGGGATGAATTTGGAAACGATCTTTATGCGATTCCGGAAGCGTTACCAGTTCAATCCAGCAATCCTGTGATGGATGCTCTTGCTCCTAGTAGAGCCGACGAAGACAGCAAGATTAAAGCTTTAATGGATACAACTGCGTTGGACTGGCAACGGTATAAGGATCTTTTTTCCTTCTGCTTCTTTTTTAACTGTCTAGGACACGTTGTATGCGTAATGCATGAACTTCTCCTCATCTAGAGAGATTGTTTCTTTGAATCGGACTCGCAGGCAAACACAGGAGGGTTTTGGGGCTGGTAGAGGTTATGGAAGAGGTGCGGGCGGAAGAATGATGGGCCCTGGCAGGGGTTTTGGTAATTTTCCTACCTTGGTTACAATTACAGGTCAAAGTTAATCGGAAGTTCGTACAACTCTCGGCATTGTTTCCTGCATGATAAATTCTCATGCAGGACATTCATCTTTGGTTCCTGACCACATGGGGAATGATGTTCTGTGGTCTCTCATTTTTTCTGGTTGAGTTCGTGAACTTTTTATTTTTATCATGTTATGTTTTCTGAAGCTTTCAAATATTTTTATTTTGAAGGTCGAGGTGTTGCTGGTGGTGGTTTGGAACGGAAGACACCTCCACCAGGTTACACTTGTCACAGATGCAAGACGCCTGGTACGTATTTCGTTGGTACTTCTCCTTTTGTTTATGTTCTTGATGTCATAAACAAGCATAGAGCTTCATGATTTTGTCTACTTTACAGGTCATTTTATTCAGCATTGTCCTACAAATGGTGATCCTAATTATGATATCAAAAGGGTGAAGCCCCCAACTGGCATCCCAAAGTCGATGTTAATGGCTACGCCTGATGGTTCTTATGCCTTGCCAAGTGGTGCAAGTGCTGTATTGAGGCCGAACGAGTAAGTAGATCTGTTCAGTACCTGTGTTCCAGCTGTGTATGCTATTATCGTCATGTACATAACATGAGATTCACTTCAAACCTTTTGTTTTGATTTAGGGCTGCTTTCGAGAAAGAGATTGAGGGTTTACCTTCTACTACTCGTTCAGTCAGTGATCTTCCACCAGAACTCCGCTGCCCATTATGCAAAGAAGTAATGAAGGATGCTGTTCTGACAAGCAAGTGCTGTTTCAAGAGTTTCTGTGACAAATGTATTTTCTTATCTGCTTCTGTTTTTTCTTCTTCTATTTATGAAATTTTACATCTATCGCCATGTTTTTTCAAATCTCTTGGAATAACTCGGTTGAATCCAGTTTATAGAGCAGGTCAAATACTCTAATTTCCTTTGCTTGTAAATTTGCAACAAAGTTCTGATAGATTAAACGGCCTAGATTATATAGTTGTGTATACCGATTCTCCTGTATCTGTTTCCATCATATGTGCTTCTAATACATGAAATTTTATTCAGGTATCAGGGACCACATAATCTCAAAATTAGTATGCATTTGTGGAGCCACAAATGTGCTTGCGGATGACCTTCTGCCAAATAAAACTCTTAGGGATACTATAAACCGCATTTTGGAATCAGATAACGTTAGTGCCGAAAACGGTGGCAGCATTTTGCATATTCAAGGTATGCATTCCAAAAAGTTAACCTCAGTACATTCAACCTTAATTTTCCTCTTATATGTACACCAATGAAATACGTAGTTCCCTCTCTTTCAGATATGGAGTCTGCTCGTTCTGCCCCATTCAAAGCTCCATCACCCACGGCATCTGCAGCGTCCAAGGGGGAACAACTGCCACTACAGTGTAAGGTAGAAACTCAAAAAGAGGTGACTGCAGTCAATGTAGAGCATGAAGCAGCTGTTCCTCAACAGTCATTTGAGAAAGGGAAGGCTACAAAAGCAGTGTCTGAAGCTACTTCAATGAGTGTGAAGGACCCTGCTTTACAGGGTAATGCTCCACCAGCTGAAGAAGAAGTGCAGCAGAAGTTGTCTGTTGTTGAGCCAGGTAAACATTCTGACTTCTTTCTTTTCTTGGTTTTGGTAGTTGCTCATTCTCTTAGTAGCGTGTTTGTTTTCCGGGTATGGAATGTTATTCCCCTAGGATTTAGGATCCGAATATAAAACCCATGTAAGAGATGGGTTTGTGATTCCCATCTTCCAGGAATCATTTTTTTTTTAATTAACTTGATCTTATTATCCTATTTTTTCTTACTAAATTGATAGTTATACAGTTATTTTGGTTGACTATTCCTACATGTCCAAACATGACTAAGGAATCATGGATACCAAGAATTAACATTCCAGGAACCATAATCGTGGGATTACTATTCCTTTCCCGTCAACCAAACACGCCATAGGTGGTACATCCCATATGACACCCTCTAACAGAAAAACATCTGCTTCTGATGTTTCCTTTTGTTTTGCAGTGAAGAAAAAGAAAAAGAAGAAGGCCGTGTTACCCATTAATGGTTAGTCTTTACTCTGTCTCATTCTTCTACTACACATAGGACATGACTGGGTCATGCAAAATTATAAGCAAATATCTTTGCTCTGTTTGTAAAATTGTTTCCTAGATCATGTACCGTACAATCCTCCTTTTTCTATGTTCTTCCGCTGCAGCGTTTAACGCTTCCTACGGTGTATTGTAGGTGCAGACATGCAGTGGAGGACACCTCAAGATCTAGGATACGAAAATCATATGATGCCTTTTCCTCCAGCAGCCTGTAACCCATATTGGGGTGGCATGCCACTTGGGATGGAAGGATATATGGGTGGTCCATACATGGGACACATGGGCAACATGGGCAACATGGGACACATGGGAAACATGGGTAACATTCCATACATGGGTTATAATCCGGGCCCTTTTGATGTTCCGTTTGGGGGAATGGTTCCCCAAGACCCTTTTGCCAGGCAAGGTTACATGATGCCAGTAATTCAACCCCAGAGGTACTGGTTTTGTAGGCTAACGTTTGCTCATATTTAGTTGTTTTAATCTGCTGTCAAGTTTGTATCATTAATTCAGTGCAAGCCTAACTTGATGTAGAACGTCGTATTATCAGGGATCTTGCAGATATTGCTATGGGCCCAAGCCAAGCACCCCCTATTATGAGCAGAGAGGAATTTGAAGCTAGAAAAGCTGACATGAGGAGGAAGCGTGAAATGGAGCGACAAAGTGAAAGGTATATAATATTATCGCATTTGCAGAATGTTTGAGGCACTGCATAAATGAATGTCATTAGAGTGAAAAGCTGTAACTTATGGCGTGCTCAGCGGATTGAAATTCATAATGTGGGATGCCTTTAGATGGTGTAGTAGTGACGACTGGTTAGGCATTTTTTTTTCTCTGGTATCAATGAATCTGAAACTCTTGCTATGCTTGTGTTGTAGGGAGTATTTTAATGACAGGGAAAGCGGCAGAGAGATGAGCAACAGTGGTGATATATCTTCAATGAAAGCAAAATCTGTATGTGTTTTTCATGGATCAAGCCTTCTCCCCTTTATATTTATCTGCCGGCAGCTATCATTCTTGGTTATTGTGCACGTGGCAAGAAAACACGCCTTTTCTTTTTGGTTTGGGAAAAAGAAAATGCGTTTTGTTGCTGGAGTCATTACCTACCTATCTTCTCATGGCGTCATAAAATCAAATTTGAGTTTTCAAGATTTATTTTCTAGTTTCTGGTTGTTAGTTATTTTCTCCTTATCAATTATCTATTATATATACTTGCATACATATAGTAGATCTGGTAACAACATACTGGCCAGAAACAGTTTGGGGAAGCCTTAAGCTTTGTTGGAGTGGCTCCTTTATACTTACAGGGAGAAATTTGGATGTAATGGAAGGGATGATACTAAAACTTCGGTTACTTGGGAACCTAGAGTCCAAGAAAGCTGGTCTTCGTATGGGCAATGGCTATTTGCTGGATTTGCCATGGTTTATGTGAGCTCAGGAGATTACATCTGAAGTAGTAGTCTGTGTAGCTCATGTTATGGGCCCCACTGTTCCGCTCTTCACCTATAGTGAAAAGCACAGAGAGCCCAAAAGATGGACAAACTCAAGAAAAGAGTACATGTTGAACATGCCGTTATTGTTTGTGATTCATCTCAGTTAATGTGCCTTGAACCCTTCCGGTATCATCATCAGGTAGGGCAGGGCATGTGCTGTTGGTGGAAACCGTTTCTGAAATCCAACACTTAATCCTTGGGGTTGGTGTTTTAAAGTTCGGCCATAACTAGTTTTGGATTCTTTTATCAAAAAGGGTCGCTTTATTAAGTTTGGTCATGAAAACTGACTGTATCAGAAGTGGGCATGGGCCCCACGAATTCGTTTCTTTTGGTAGAAATAGAATAATTAATCCTGGCCGTTCATTTTTCTTGTCAAGTAATAATAATTTTAATAGATGTTAACTTTCCGATTTTACCCCTCTTATGATAGTATTTTGTAATTTTCTTTTGTCTGTTGTGACTATGACTAATCTGGCGTCGTCCTTTTGTGTCTGCCTGAACAGCATCAGAGACCGTCAAACTATCCTTCAAGCTTGGAGCAGCAATCGCAGCCCAGCCGGCAAAATCATCACCATCATCGATCGGAGAAGCTACCACTCAGTAACTCAGAAAGACTGCCCCCGCCATTGCAGCACCAGCGAGAGACGAATCTACCAGCTCGATCAGGGAAGAGGCGGCTTGAAAGTGAAGAGGATGCTGCTGCGGAAGCCATAGCAGCGGACAAGAGGCACAAGGCCAGTGTCTTCTCTCGTATAAGTTTCCCAGAATTGAACAGTAGTAATCCACCAATCAAGAAGAAGAAATCATCTTCGTCTACTTCAGAAGTCTCTGTTACCAAGAGTAGCAATGGGTATAAAGATTATGATCCTCCCGCAACTTCATCACATCACCACCATAGATCATCATCACATCATCACCATCATCGGGATGAAAGCAAATCAGTAGCAGCAGTTATTCCAAGTTCGCGTAAGAGTATTAGTTTAGCAGTTGATCAGGATTCAAGTGATGAGGATAGACATTTCAAGAGGAGACCATCAAGGTATGAACCTCCCCCACCTACTGAGGATGAAGTTGTAGTAGTCAGGTCTTCAAGACGATCAAGGGAAAGAGATCATCATGAGCGTGAACATCGTCACAGCAAACATAGATAGACAGATCGTAGCACAGAATCTTAAGTCGACCAAGTCTCAGTTGCTTACCCTTCTCTCCGTGTCTCGCTCTCTTAGACTCCGGTGTACAACCGCGAGTGCACATCGATTATAGAATAGGACCCAAAATGGGTTTGGTCGTTGTGGAGACAAAAGAACAGGAGACGAAGAGGTTCTTTCTTTGCTGTTCTTGTACCGTAATTTGCTTATTGTATGTTAATGAGCGACTCAGCTCCTCCGTCTCTGTAACATATCTCCAAATTTTCAACTTCTTATTATCAAAAATAAAAATTTACCTTATTGGAAATCAATGGTTTAGTACATTTTATTTCTTATGGTGATGGTCGATCTTATATACATCATACTGATAAATGTGTGTTTTGGCTGGCTATGGACCCTGCAAACATCCCAAACGATGTTGTAAATTTGTAACTTTGCAACGTGAGACACAAAAAGGATCGTCGATGGAATTTCCATCGACAAATGGTTTTTCCATCGAGGTCGATGGTTTTTCCAGTGACGATGGGTTTTCCATAAATACAATTTAACAAATCTTTTTTAATTAAAATTTAATCCCACATATATATTTATCTAGTTTTTTAAATATTTCTTTATTAGTTTTCCCACTGCCCCATTTTTGGTTTGCTATGCCACGTGAGATTGTAAATCCTTTGATTGGCTTGGCTTCATTGAAACCGGCCTTAAGACTTACATATTGCAAAATGCACATTGTCCAATGCACGTCTGATTCAAACCTTGGTGAAACAAATTTATCCAGATGCAATGAAATGGACTAAGCCAAAACAAGCTAATCCATGGGTTTGGTCATTTGAAGAAGAATTTATACAACTACTTCAATGTTTTTAATTAGATCCCATAAAAGAAGAAGAAAAAGAAAACCAAAACTAATTAGAAAATGCGAATTTTAATTCCACCTCTTGATGCAGTGAGGCTGGAATTAAAATTTGAAGATTTTATATAATTAAAAGAATTGCTTTAGTGTTCTTTTTGCATACGGATGCATGCAATGCAAGGTGGAATTAAAATTTGAAACTTTGTAGAATTAAAAGAGGTATTTTGAGATATCTCTCCCGTAAAGATTGCTAATTAGTGATCCCTCCCCCAAAAGATTAATATTAGCGATTCCTCCCCTCCGTCAGTTATCTGCCTATGTGGCCGTTATGTGCCGCGTCAATTTGTATGCGTGTCACACTATTTTAGGATTTGACTAAACTACCCTCCGTAATATCTAATCTGGGACACGTGTTTAATATCTAGAGTTCTAATCGGACGGCAGTGAACCCTATCGGTAAATGAATAGTGTTAGATCTATCAGTGGCTGTTAAAAAAAAAAAAAAATCTAACCACCGCCACCACTTAATTGAATCTCGATAGCCCTGTTCATCTTCTTCACCATCGCTCCACGAAGAACAGACTAACCATACCGTCGCCATCCAACAACTCCAACATCACCTTTGAAAATAATCAAATTAGTAAGTTAACTCGAAGGCAAATTAACCCAAATTATCTTTCCAATGAGTTCCTAAAAACCCATTTTTCGATCTAGTAAAGACTAAAGCTTTCATCAAATTTGTAATGTAAGTTCTATTTGTCTGAATCACGTTTTAAAATGTGGGTTTTGGGGGAACTCCATTGAAACAACCGACTTTCAATATTGGGTATTGAAATTGTGAAGATACATGAAATCAACGATTTCTGTCACTTTGCATCGATAATTTCATGAGCAAATCGACTGTTAGGAGTTTATGGTACAAGCGTAGATTTGAGGTGATGGGTTGTGATTCAATTTTAATTTTGGTCACTAGCTATTTGTTTCGCTTCTCGATTTTGGTGGAGATAGAGTAGCTGGCGCGGTGGCGCCGACTACGGTGGTGTAAAAGGGAAAAATGTGTTGAACTGGAAAACAAATGGGTGGGGTTTTCCGTATATTTAATTATCATGACGGATTTTTCATAGTGATGGGTGGAAGTCGTGGGAAATGATCTGTGGTGTTGATGGAGGTCAGGTTGGTATGATCGACTTCTTAAAGGGGTCATTATATTGTTACAGATTCATGTCCTAATGCTCCTGCTACTGTTACTTCACCTCCGCCAAAGGATGAACTAATTAACCAATCACTTAGTTTGATTAGTAGCATAATTGAACCTTATGAGGGTTAGTATAGTTGTATGTACAGAGGTGAATGATCCCCGACAGGCGACAGCCTCTGCTATTGCTTTTTTACAATCTGCCATTGCTAAAAACTTTCGAAAATGTTTTATCCCCCGCGGGTTGAATCCCGCGGGTTCACACCCTCTCACATTTTTTTTGGTAGGGCCCAGCGCTCAACGGGTTACCCCCTACTTTCTCTACCGGCGGGTTGGTGGGGACCAGCGCCCACTCTCTACTTTTTGTCAGCGGGATTACCCGCGGGGTTGGACCCGCGGTGTCCCTATCAGCGTTGAAAAACTTTTGGGGAAGATGAGGGTATTTTGGGTTTTACAAATGACATGTGTCAATTTTGTGGACGTGGATATCTCTGCTGAGTAGGATAATAGCCACATAGGCAGATAACTGACGGAAGGGAGGAATCGCTAATATTAATCTTTTTGGGGAGGGATCGCTAATTAGCAATCTTTACAGGGGAGGTATCTCAAAATACCCCGAATTAAAAGGATTGTTTTTGCGAATTGAAATTCAAAGTTCTATTGGCAAAAATGAATACTTATTAGATAATTAAGCTTGCGTCATTAGGGGTTACCTAAAAGAATTTGGGGCTATTTTTTGATTTTTCCATCCGACTCTCATCGATAAGGGACGGCTAAACTTTTGCTTGAAATGTCAAGAGTGCCCTTAAAAAATACGTGAGATGTCAATTACCCTTTTCCTAATACTAAAAACCTAAACCTACCGATCGAACTCAACACCAAATGCATTCGCTTCTTTTCGTTCCTCCCCTCTCATTCACCTCCTTCCTCTTCTCCACTCACTCATCAGCAGATTCAGCACATCCACCACCACCTGCTTCTTCTTCTCCCACAACAATAATCACCGTTCAACAATATATTTGATCAATCAATTCTTTCATATAAATCAAATTCGAGGGTTTAGAAACCCTAGGTTCAGAAACAGAAACCCTGTATAAAATTTCTCAAAATTTAAGAACCCATTTGGTATAATCAGTTTCTTATGGGTAATCAACATGATTCTTTAGTCTGGGTTTGTTCTAATTTTGACCTAATTTTAGTTTCTATCATCTATTTTTTTTTAATTCAGTAACCTTTAGGTGTAGAATGTTGTTCTATGGATTTTTTTACATGATTTTTGAGTATAGGTTTGTTGCGAATTTCAGAAAATTAGGTTTTTAATCGAAAAGATTTGGTTTTTATTGAAAATGTATCGTGTTTTTTTGTTGATTGGATGTTGATGTTATTGGGTTGTATGTACAGGCATGGAGGAACTTACAAGGTGTTGAAGAATTTGCTAAAGCATAAGTTGGTTCAAAACGATTCTTCTAACTGTAAGTAGTGGAGAAGCTTTTGCTGTTAAATTTGAGGTTTAATGAGTGTTGTGGGCTCGTTTCATAGTGTTTTACTAGCCAAAATATATTCAAATTGAGTCCCATTGAGTTTCAAGCATTAATTTTACTTATCAAGAAAAACAAGAATAAAATGACTGTGTATCGTTATTCGTTGAATATAGCCTCCATCTATCTTTGGTGCTTTAAAAGTTGTTGCATTTGCTGCATTGTAAGGTAAGGTTTTTGTGGCTAAACACAAAAGGGAAAAAAGGTTACAAGTGTTGTTTACAAGGACTGGACGTAGTTTTACATTTCTAGATGTTCAGGGTCTGTCTTAGTGCCTGGCCAACTTGTAATCTGTTCACCAATTAGTAAAATAAAAATTGTGCTTCCTTTAGCTGTATGAGGTATGAGTAAACCTTCTTGTTAACCTCGTTTGTGTGGGTGATTGACTGATTTTCGTAGGAGTCCTATCCCTAAAGTAAAAACTAGAGTTAGTATAGAGTTTGGACCAGTTAGGAGTTAGCTTAAGAGTTGTATCTGATTTGGTGATGTTGAATGAATTCAGCTTATGGTTGCTGCCACATTGGTGTTATTGTGTACCGGGACTCTGGAAGTTGCTGTGTTTGGTGAAGTGCCATGGTTATTGCCTGTACCCTCTGTTGCTATCATTGGTAGAGAGGTAAACACATACTATCTTAGTCTGCTTTTAATGTAATCTGGTTTCGCTGTTCACTATTCTTTCTGCATGTTTTTGGCTTGTATGTATGCAAGAACAAATAGACCCAAAAAGAGGCATACACCCATAAGCCTTAGCAGGAGCATGTGTAGTAGGCAAGAACAAATAGAGGGCATCCAGCACATTATTTGGACTAAAACAAAAAATGGTGTGGATAGGCATCTATTCTTTCTGCATATAATACTTGGGTTTCTCCGTTGTTTGTTGATTTTTCTGCCATAAATTATGCATTTAGATGTTGAACTGCAGTAGACATTTTTCTAGGTTTTTATAATTTTGAGACTGCCTACTGTGACTGTAAATGTGTGTGGAGCAGAACATCAGTGTGTCTGAAAATGTGTTTGAAAATGGATACTGTAACTTTGTAGTAGTTGGCAGATTAGTCTATATTTTGTTATACATTTGCTGTTATACATTGCTATCTAGATTGTTGTTTCCAACTCTGAACCCCTTTTCATTTGCAACATGCTCTAGATGAATTGCTCCTCATTTTTAGTTGTTAATAATCTCTGAATATTTAAAAATGAGAATCTGTGGTGCAATGGTAGCACAACTGACTTCATGTCAGGAGATGCGTGTTCGACTCACGCTAGGTTCACTCGGTAGCTTTATAATATACCCGAGCTGCCGAATAAGCTACATTCGGTAGCTTTTTTAAGCCGCCGATGA
This sequence comes from Papaver nudicaule, assembly GCA_023529015.1. Taxonomy (NCBI): domain Eukaryota; kingdom Viridiplantae; phylum Streptophyta; class Magnoliopsida; order Ranunculales; family Papaveraceae; genus Papaver; species Papaver nudicaule. Next base: position 11,881 of record JAJJMA010174628.1, read on the forward strand.
TAACTAAAATTTGGTCAAGTTTCTGTAGCCAAATTCAAGTATATTCGGTAGCTAGTACGAGCTACCGAATAGAACCCGAGCTACCGGCTATAAAAAAATCCTACCTAATATAAAAAAATGAAA